>NW_004624822.1:7260754-7277300 GCF_000247695.1 Heterocephalus glaber | reverse complement strand
CTTTTGTTGCCAGTTCAGAGAGTCCAGGTGGTTGAGTATCAGAGTGTTCCATCTCATTTCCCTTTGGGGTTGCTGTAGGTGATCCAGAAGTTTGTTTTTGAGGCTTGTTTACATGTCTTCTCATTTCCACGGGGGTGGGGGTGCTTCTGGCTCCTGGGTGGCTCAGCTTCTCTGCCCTAGGAGCTTGGGATGGTGGTGGGGGAGCTTCCTTCCGGGTGCTGGGACCAGCTCACCTTCTCTGCCTGAAGCGACTGGCCTTCTCTTGGACCCAGAGCCGCTACTTCGTTCCTCCCTGACCAGGGAGCAAAAGAGGTTGAGCAACAGAGACGGAGTGAGCTCAACATGCCCTCAAAGATACTCTTGTAAAAAAATTTTTAAACATGTACTCTGACTGAACTTTTCTAAGGATTCATCCAATAGTTTTCCAGAAGGAAAAGTTTGATGCACACCACTTTAGGAATTGTTTCCACTAGAGATCTCAACAGTGTCACGGGGATCCATTTCAAACATATTGATGACAGGACATTTATATCTTGAGCATTTTGCCCCACACTATATAGTGTTTGAAATTATTTTCTTTTTATAATGACTATCTAACATGTTTTGTTGTGACCTAAATCTAGAAAACAGTTTTATGATTTCACCTTGCCAATAACAAAACACACCAATAGCCTCCTTGGAATATGTGGGAAATAAACAACATTCATTGAGAAAAACACAGTCCAGAATGATCAGCCAATACTTTGCCAGTGGGTTCTGAAATACAACATACATGGGAATTAGCAATGACTGTACAAACCCTGCAGAGTTTGGCAAATTTCTCAGTGTTTTTGTAAATGCCACTTGTTCCTAAGAGTGTATGCTCCTCTAAAATAGTAGAAGGCTATCATCCTTCTGGGTACGCTAAGTGGATTATTTTCTTATTCAAGGGAGAGGAGGTCATGAAAAATAATATACTGTTTTCTCCTGCAGCAAATGCTGATTTCTATGATAATTTCCAAACTGAAATAAGAAATAAGGTTTCCTTCCTAATAGAAGTCCAAATATCTTATTGAATAAATCAGGGAGACCCAATTATAACTAGTTTAGGATATCCTAATTTGTTAGGAATATCAATATTAGTGTCATGAAATCCAGGGTACTTTGGAATTGGGATCATTCTATGAGGGTGTACATAGAATTCCTTTAGTTTTATAATATATATGAGATTGATGTTTTCTATCTTTTCTCAGATTTATGTCCCTCTTGTTGACATCTGGCATATTATTTAAGTTTTCTTTACCCAGATTTTAGAATCAGTGGTTGAGAGAAAATTCGATATATTTTGTGGAGACTAAAATTTGCATATTCTGTCTTACTATTTGATATAGGGGGAATAATGGTTTGGGGCTGTGGTGTGTATGTTTGGAGTGAGGCATATGAGAAAAGAAGTATGCTTGTATATATAAACCTCTTAATATTAGAAAAATTAATTTTAGGATCTTGCATCCTCTTTTCTACTCAATAGTTTTCCAGGAAAATTATTTAGGTCCTTAACCTCCTTGTATTTTGAAAATAAAATGAAAGCTGGATGTGGTGGGATGTGCCTGTAATCCCAGCTACTCAGAGGTGAGAGGGAAGAAATGCAATTTCAAGGCCAGCCTGGACAATTTAGTGTTTAACCAAGAACCTCTCAAAATAAAATTTAAAAAGGGACTGGGGGTATAGCTCTCTGGTAGAGTGTTTGCCTAGCGTGCCTCATGACTTCAGGTTTAATCCCAGTACCTTGATCAATCAATAAAATGAAGGATACACTGTTTATCCCATCTATGAATATTGGACTCTACTTTGGTTTTTGTTTGTTTGTTTGATTTTTTTTTGGTACCGGGGATTGAACTTGGGTCCTTGGGCTTGAGCAGCAGGTGGCGAAACCACTGAGCTAAATCCCCAGCCCTTTATTTGGTTTTTCAATAAAGGTATTGCTATGTAGTTCAGCTGGCCTTGAACTCACTATGTAGCACTGGCTGGCCTCAAACACACTGCAATCTTCCTGCTTCTGTCTCTCGAGTGCTGGGACTGCAGGTGTGTGCCACCACATACTCTACTTTGTAATACAACTTTGTTAATGGGTACTTGGTATACATTTAGTCACCTCTAAAATGTTTTCTGCTTATGTATTTTTAAAAGTAAAATAGTAAACACTTTGGAAATTTTTATTTTGCCAATTAGAGCATTTTTAATCATTTCTTGCAGTTCTTTTATCCTAAGACTTTGTGAGAATTTGCTGATAATTGCTTGATAGAAAGAAATTAACCTGTGTCAGTCATGTAAATAATAATATCTAGTGTAAACAGCTGGTCTGGCTTTTCTCTTGCTTAGATGTGGGCTTTCTCTTCTTTGGCACTCTGTTGCAGTCCAGAGAGGCTAACAGTTATCCCCAAATCACCTGCCATCAGGCACCATCTGGATGATTTTTCATTTCCTCCTGTTTGCTTCTCAGTGGTGAATACCTTACCTAGATTTGGCAGAAGTGTCTGATACCTACTTGCCTCTTTCTAGGTGTAGCTAATAAGCAGCAAAATGAAAAATTGATATCACTTTTCCTAGTTGCTTTTACCTATGCATTCAGCTAAATAGTAGCAGATTCTTAGTATTCTGAAGTTTCCTATATTTTGGCCTCAGTATTCTGAACTATTCTATATTTCATTTTTTGAATTTTTAATTGATGAATATCTTTATCTGTAAATAAGATACAATGTGAATTTTAATATATATTTATAACATGGAATGATTACATCAGGCTAATTAACAAATCAGTTACTTCACATTCTTATTTTTGTGGTGAAAACATTTAAAATCTACTCTTTTGGTAATTTTGAAATATATATTGCATTCTTATTTATTATATTCACCATTCTGTGCAATAGATCACTAAAGCTTATTCCTCCTAATTGAAATTTGGTTCCCTTTAATTAGCGGCACCCTTTCTGCCGTCTATTCCCTCCCCCAGCTTCTGGTGACCACCATTCTACTCTCCACTTCTATGAACTTGATTTTTTTAGATTCCAGATATAAATGAGTAGTTGGTGTACATTTTGCCTGTCTGTGCCTGGCTTATTTCACTTAGAATGATGTTCTTCAGGTTCACCCATATTGTCACAAATAGGGGATTTCCCCTCTTTTTAGAACTGAATAATTCTCCATTTGTGTAGATTTGTATACCACATTTTTACCCACTCATCTAAAAACATACACCGGGGTTACTTCTTGATCTTAGCTATTGTGAATAGTGCTACATTTGCACATGAAAATGCAGATATGTTCTTGACTTACTGATTTCAATTCCTTTATTTCCACTTTTGTTTTCAGAGGAACTTTCATACTGTTCTTCATAATGACTGTATTAATTTATATTCCCACCAGCAATATACCAGGGTTCCATTTTCTGCACATATTTGCCAGCATTTATCTTGGTCTTTTTGGTAACAACCATTCCAACAGCCATAAAGTGACATGTCATGGTGATTTTAATTTTTCCTTGATGAACAGTTATAATGAGCACATTATTCATATGTGTTGGCCATTTGTGTGTACCCTTTTGGGACATGTTTGTTTAGATCTTTCATCCATTTTTTGATTAGATTGTTTTTTTCAGTTGAGTTGATTGATATTCTTATATATTTGAGGTTTTAGTGCCTTATTAGATGCATAATTTACAAATATTTTCTCTTAATCTTTGGGTTGTCTCTTCACTGTACTAATTGTCTCTTTTACTGTTTCAGAAAGCATTTTAGTTTTACGTAAGTCTCTTTGCTTATTTTTTTCTTCTGTTCTCTGTGCTTTTGGGGATATAGCTAAGAAATATTGGCCTAGACCAATGTCGAGGAACATTTTACATGTTTTCTTCTAGTATTTCTGCAGTTTCAAGCAGTACCTTTAAGTCTTTAATCCATTTTTATTTGACTTTCATATATGATATGAGGTACAGGTCTAATTTTGTTATGCTGTGGATATCCAGTTTTCCCAACATTATTTATTGAAGGACGGGTCTTTTTTCATTTTAAATTATTGGCATCTTAGTGAAAAATGTGTGGGTTAATTTTTGGGCTCCCTATCCTATTTCACTGGTTAATGTGTATGTTTTCATGACAATATCATGCTATTTTCTATTGGTTTGCAATAAATTTTGAGATCAGGTAGTTTGATGCCTCTGGCTTTGTTTGTTTTGCCTAGGAATGTTTCACAATACTAGACTTTTGTGATTCTATAAATATTGTAGGACTTTTCCCTATTTCTATGAACTAGGACATGGAAAATTTGATAGATAGTATAACTAAATCTGTAGATATTTTGAGTAGTATGAACATTTCAACAGTATTAATTTGTCCTGGTCACTTTCCCATCACTGGAACACAATCCCTGACACCCACAACATAAAGGAAGAGAGGTTTATTTTGGCTCACAGTATTTACAAGATTCAATCCATACCTGGCTGGCTTCAAGACAAAAAGGGCATAGTGGAAGGGTCTGGCAAGGGAAAATTGCTCACATCATGGGAGTCAAAAAGCACAGTAAAGAGAGGAAACAGGGAGGGAGATATCTACTTCCAGGTGACTCCTCCAGTGACCCACCTCTTCTGACTATAATCCACCTCTGAAGAGCACATTTAACTATAAACTCATCAGTGAGTTAACCCACTGATGAATTTTGCACCCCTGTGATCCAACCGCTGTCCAGAAGCCCCTCCTCTAAACAGATGAGGCTTTTGGGAGACAAAATCTAAACTACAATAAAATTCTTCCATCTAAACTACAATATAATTCTTCTAATCTATGAACAAGATACCTTTCTCCCTGTTTGATCTAGAATTTGTTTCATCAGTGTTTTACTTTGCAGTGCATATATCTTTTATTTACTTTGTTTAATTTACTCCAAAGTATGTTTTTATGCTATTATGAAGAGAAATATTTTATTTTTTTTTCAGATTGTTCATTGTTAATATAAAAAACAATCCAGATATTTATGTGTCAGTTTTGTACTCTGCAACATTATTGGATTGATCAGTCTAATAGTTTGTAATGGCTTTTTTACATGTAAGATCATATCAGCAAACTGGTAATTTCACCTTTTTCTTTCCTATATGTATGACTTTTATTTCTTTTTCTTTTCTAATTGCTTTGGCCAGAATTTCTATTGCTGTGTTGAACAGAAGTGATGAGAATGGCAGTATTCTCTCATTCCTGAACTTAGCTGGGGGCTTTTCATACATAGGCTTTATTGTGTTAAGGTAGACTCCTATGAGAGTTAGCTTATTCTTCTGCATGACTAAGTTTGTCACTGAAATTCGCTATTGAATTTTTTAGTTCTATCATTGCATTCTTTGCCTCTAGGATTTCTGTTTCACTAGTTCTTATACCTCTATTTCTTTATTGAACTTCTATTTTGCCCATGTATTATTTTCCTGATATTATTTAATCATCTATCTAGGTTGTCAGTTGCAGTTCCCTACACGGGCAGGACTGCTGGCAGATCATGGCTGAGAGGGATTGGACCTGACAGTCAAGGATCTTTTCTGAACTGCTATGGGATGAAAGCAGTCTTATATTTTGCTTCTATAGTCTTAAATTCCTACTGTTTCTTAGAATTATTAAGCATTTAAATAGCATTATGTTATTAGCGTTTTTTCCTTTCAACTTTTCTGTGATTGGAATTGAATTCAGATGCTTGCTTCATCTATAATACTCTATAAGCTTTTAATGGATGAGATGCTTATCTGTTTACATTTTCAAAATAGCAAATGTTTGTCATATTCTTTCAAAGATCCATCCAGGAAAAACCTACAAGATTTTAGCATTTTGTAGGAGTACATAGGGTTGCTAAATGAAGACTATTATTGGGAAAATCTAGAATTTGCATTGTATTTCAAAGATAATCTGCTTTTTTCTTATTTAAATGAAAAAAAGTCCTCTCAAAGGATCATTTTAGATGTATTATACCAAGAAAATATCCAATGCTTTATATCACTTGAGTAAATTATAATGATCATAAGGTCTCAGTTGTTATTATAAGATGACTTAATGAAGCCAACTTTCTATTTAAACAAAAGTGATGTTTTTATTGTAAAAATCCAGAGTCCAAGGTTATAGGTTTACCCTCTTGTACCTGTTTAAGGAAACCCTTCCATTTGTAAAGTGCATCATTACCACCTTTGGTAAACTTAATGTTTTAAATACTCTATATGCAATGGAAAGTTTAGTTTTGAATTTACCTTAGATAACATTTAGACCTCTTCTATCTCTCTAAAGAAGAGGTTATGATTAATTTAGGGCTTGTATTTTCAGTAGTATTTGGGTTAACAGTTTCTCTACTTAGAAGTTGTCCACTAAATGCTCTGTAATGAATGGTCATTGTTTTTAATTATAATTTTAATTATGGCAGAGTAAAATAACTTGGGCTTATCATTTATTTTATAGTATGTGGCATCATAGTTAATCTTTGTAAGAATCCAATGAGATATGCACTCTTCTGTTTTGTCAAGAAGGATTGAGGCTGAGTTATATAATAAGGAATGTGCAGATGTTGCCAACTCTTATACTGCAGAGCTGGGGTTTGAGTTCCATAGAGACATAGAGTCCCATTGACTCTGGACTTGAGAATCTTATCCTTAGCCTCTATATTACTTCGCTTCTATCATCTGCTAAAGATATAAACTCTTTAAACTATGGCAAATGTTCTTCTACCTTCTTTCAGGGAAGCCATTTGGGATCAGAGTAAAAACAAAGTCTATGCTCTGATAATAGGAATTGATCTTTCCTTTGAAATTAGATGCCAGAATAGAATGAAATCAATATTAAATTCATATTTTTTTCAATTTCTGTTGTATCTACCACACCATTAGATCTTAGGAAATGCCAAAATGATAATAGATGATGCATTTGGCCCAAATTACTGACCTTCATTTCTATTATCAGTTATTTCTAGTTTCAACTTTAGGTTTTCCTTTTCTGTCCCTGACTGGCCTGTCATCATCTTCTTTCAGTTATCTTGTGACTTTTCTGTAACTTCTCTTTCTTGTTCATTCTTATTTTCTGTTTTTTATCTTTAAAGAGTCTCAAATCTTGTTGTGTTTATGTATTTCTTGTACTGCCATTCTATTTTTCATTGAACTTTATATGCAGTGGACTTTGGGGGTATCCATATTCTGTTAGATGATATGGGCATAACTGGCTGTAGTAGGCAGATATGGATTGAGACTTGTCGGGAGGAGTCTGAGGATTATTTTATTTGGAACTAAACATTCAGGTCTCTATCTGGAAGTTGAGTTTTCCCTCAATTTTCACCTCACTTATCAACTGAGGAAATGTATTGAAACTTGACAGTTCATCTTAGATTGGACAGCATGTCAGTTTGAACGTGATGTCTTAGAATATTGCTGAGGCAGCTTACTCAAAATGAGTTTCTACAGAATAAATTGTATACCTTTATACACATATAACTTGATTGTGTTTTCAGAAGGTTATTTGCTGGGTTTCAAGTTGAGAGAGTTGAATAAAATTATATCAGATACCTTTAAAATGAGGCATGCGCTGTCATCAGTTGAACATTTGCTTAGGGTGTATGTGTACTTGAAAGTTGAAACATGACTTCCACTGTAAGTGACTTTGGCAGGTCCCTATAATGCTTCTGTGAAACTCTTCATTTCATTATAGATCAACAATTCATCAAAGGGAAAAGAAATGTTAAGTGTGTTATTAAATATCAGTATAAGTATGTGTATTTTCACATAATTGTATATTTGATTATTAAATAAATGTAGCTGTTTTCCTTAACTCAAATTATATGAGTCTTCTTAGTTTTAACCTAGATAAATTTCAAAGGATTGAAAGTGATGAAATTGTTTGCTAATTTTGGGAGGATAAACTGATAAATAGGAAAATATAGTAGAAGACTTCTTTTTGGGGGGAGGGGGGAGTACCAGGTATCAAACTCAGGACCTTGCGCTTACAAGACAGGCGGTGGAACCACTGAGCTAAATCCCCGGCCCCAGGAGGTTTCTTGATTAATTAAGCATCTCCAACTGGTAGGCTTCCTTATCACTTTTTCCTCACAAATTTAGTAACTGAGGCATAAGGTGTATAAGTAGTTAAATATAAGAAGAAGAAAAATATATACTGGCCCAAATTCATAAATGTCAGTTATGTGTTACAATATCCTTAGTAGTCCAGGTTTTTTTTTACCAGTAACTACCTTACCTTGGTTATAAGCAGACAAAAATAGGTTTTAATTATGCAAAAAAGAAAGGACAATAAAAGAAATTTGTTGGCATACTTTTAGTTAATCTAATATACAGACTGAAGAAGATAAGAAAGTGACACTTGGGAATGACAGGAAGTAGGGTGGAATTGGCATTATAGAAAGCTAGTGCTACTCACCAGTCTTGTATGGGCACTACCATTCAAACAATAATTTCCAGCTCTTTGTAGTCTTTTCCTTACTCTAATTAAGATCCAGATTTTAGGGAGAAAGGATCTAGTTGGCCTAAATTGGGAAAGATGCCCAATTGTGGCCAGAATACATCTTAACTAAACAGTTGCCAACAGTGGGGAAAGATATTTGGAATAGAATGATTGGGCAACTAGAAATAACAACAAATGTTCATCTTCCTCTAGAATTTACCTTCCTTACAAAATCTGATGACTTGCTAATAAAAGTGCACATTGAAATTGATCTTTACATGAAAATGATTAATTTGATCCACAAAACATACAATAAAAGCAAATGATAAAGCACGGAAGCTAATAAAGGAAATTGATTTATTTGAAGTACTATGAGTGTCTCTTCTCTTTCCTGCATAGAGTAGGTCAGAATCAGTGGCAACACTGGCTCCAGCAGTCTGCCCAGGCAGCAGTAACAGGTTTTAGCCACACCTCCTTTGATTGTATTTTGTCTGAAGAGGATAAAACACTTTTGAGTTTGCACGTAAGATTGCCTGATTGTTACAATTAGGAACTTTTTAAAGGAGAGCATTTTTAATTGGATGAAAGGAATATAATTGACTGTTTTTAATCATTGTGTTCTGATAAACAATTTTTATGTCTTATATATGTACTTTATGCTGTGCAATGATTTCATTAACAGTGATATGTCAACATTTATTCTCTTACCAAATATGTTTTGAGCATAGAGGCACATATAGTAGTAATTATCAATTTTGTGAACAATTAGCACACTTGGCATCTATAATATGTGCATATAAATATTGTTTTTTTGTGATAATGACCACTAAAAATACCTGATAATAATTAAACATTTATTATGTACCAGACTCTACTCCATGAATTTTTCATTTATTATCTTGTTTCACTTTTTAATACTTACAAATTGTCTGATTGTTGTTGTCATGATTCCTAGGAGACATATGAAACTTAGAAAGATGAAGGCAGTGATCTTGTTGGCAGATAGCAAAGACTAGCCTATTTCAGGGTTTCTCGACTTTAGTACTACTGCCATGTTTTGGAGGGTTTACTGGGTACGGTCGAATGTTGTCATCATCTGTGACTCTACTCACTAGATTCCAGTAGTATTTTCTTGGTTGTGACACAAAAATTGTCTCCAAACATCACCATATATCATTTGGATGGTGTTATGATTTGTGTCCTCAGTGTCTCCTAAAGGCGCATGCTGTTGAAGGCTTCATCATCAGAAGATGGTGTTCCTAGGAGGTGGCAGGAACCGGGAGGTGAGGTCTACTCAGAGGAAGTAGTCACTGGGCACATGCCCTTTGAGGGGCATATGTTATCCCCAGACCTTTCTCTCTTCTTGCTTCTGGCCACCATGAGTTGAGTAGTTTTGCTGTACCCACCTGCCCTGCCATGGTTTTGCCTCACAGCAAGCCCATAGCAATGGGGCCAAGCACCCACGGATTGAAACCTGTGAAAGCATGAGCCAAAATAAATCTTTCCCCCTTTAGTAGTTTTTCTTAGATATTTTGTCACAGTGACAGAAAGCTAACCCAGCAGCGGGGAATGCTGCTGGAGGCAAAGTCACTCTTAATTGAGAAACACTGGTCTAGGTAGTTTGCGAAGGCATGGCCTCTCTCTCTGTCTCTGTCTGTCTCTCTCACACACAGATGCATTCACAAGATGTATTGCCTGATCACTCTTACTGCTGGCTCTGACACCTTAATGGTTTTCCATAATCATTCAGACTGTAGTGCCTGTAGTGCCTGCTGCTGCCTCTTGTTGTTTTCTGAATCATGCCCCAAGCAAGGCTTGTCAGGACTGTGCCCTTGTTGAATGAGAACCAGGCACTGTGGCAGATACAGGGAATAGAAAGGCCTGGTTCTTAGTTCTTGCTGAGTTTATGGTCTCAGGATCTCATTAGAGACAAATAGAATAACAACGTAAAACCAGATGAAGAGAGCAAGGAAGAACTATTTGTAAAAGTCCTGCATGGGAACATCTGACTGGGAGGCCTGCCCAGGGAAGCTACCTTTTAAACCTTGTCTGAAAAAGTGAAGAATCTTTCTCCAGGTCAGGAAGAGGACCTTGGCTACTCCCACACCCTGAAACAAGTGCTACAACTACTTGGTGACCTGAAATGGTAGATTTTTTCTTTTTTGGTTAATTTTAAAATGTACTATTTTTGGATTGGTTTGTTATGTGAAGAATAACCTCTAAATTTTTCTTTGGTCATTGGTCATTTTCATTTTTGAGACAGGGTCTCACTATGTAGTACAGGCTGACCTTGAACTCACTATGTAGCCCACGCTGAACTCGAACTTGCAGTGACCCTCCTACCTCAGCCTCCTGAGTGCTGGGATTACTGGTGCGCACTGCCACACCTGGCTAGCCTCTTCATTCTTAATTTTAAGATCTGAAAGTTTGCATCCTCTTCATTGGTTTACCACATGTGGATAGTTTTTTTCCTTCCTGAATTCTTTTATTTTCATTGTCACTGGGATTTTTGATGCCGCTAAGAGAGTTTGATATCCCTTTCCCTTTTAAAGGGAAATAAACAATTTCTAGTCAAGGAGGTGTTACAGAAAAATGGTAGACCCTGAATGAGCCTGAATGAGCCTCTCACTCTTGCTGTATCAGGACAAATCTTTATTGCCGAACACATTATTTCTTTAAAGTGATACATTAGAGTACTGGAAGATGCACTGAATATTCTTTCTCTCTCTCTCTCTCTCTGTATGACATTCCATTCAAATGAAGTCCAACTTTCTTAGACAGTTCAGTGCCACCAAATATAGCTATAAACATACTCCTTTGTCTTCAGTATCTGAGTCGTTTGCATCTCATTACTTGCCCTTTTCAACACTGCATTGTTACACAAAACTCAAAAACCTCAGGAACTGTTGACCAAGGAGGCCAAGACAAGGATGTGCTCATCAGTTCCTACTTGGTGCCACTGAAAGTTTCTCAAGAAAAAGGTTAAGTGCTGCATAGTTCAAAGTCTGTTGAAAGGAAATCCAATCATCTCTAGCTTGTAAGGTAATTTCAGAAACCAGGACTCTCAAAGCTGCCTGAAGAGAAATCTCCTAATTGCTTTTTTTCTTTGCCTGGCTCTATCGTTATAATTCTGCTTTCCCACACTAGTCACTTCAATGCTTCTTTTGCTGTCTTTGTCTAGCAGGGCTTTTATTTTTAAAGGAAGCACCACTTGAGGAAGACTTGGACTGTTGGCTCCCATTTTCCTCTCTGTACACTAGAGCATATTCTTTGTACACTAAAGCAAAGAGCCAGTCCAAACCTTTGTGCAGTTTTGCTGGTGTTTCTGTCAAGCAACCATTGTGTTCTGGGCAAGCATGTCGCTACACAAAGGTGGTGGTTGAAAGGAGGTAATTGGTCCACGTGTTAGAATGAGCGCGGGTGAAATTGGCCAACATGCAGGCCAATGAGGCAGTGTTTTAATTTCAGGAGCATTCATTTAACATGTACTACGTGCCAGTCACTGTGCTTAGCAGTGAAGATACTGTGCCAGCTATTCTCAATCTTTAAGGAACTGACAGTCCATTATGTTTTATTTCTGGACTATTTCTAGTTCTCAAAGTCAATGCCTCTTTATCACAGGTGAAATAATGTTTGTTCTAAATCATCATCAGGCATTCTGGCCTGAAACTCAGATAATTTGAAAACAGGTATCTGTTAGAAAGATGGTGCATATTGTTGCAATAACACTTTAAAGAAATGAAAAGTTACTCACTTATGAAAAGAAATGAAAATAAATATTTTCCCTACCTTAGCCAATAGAGAAGCTTTAGAATGAAAGTCTTCTTTATAGGCCATCATCAGCCAAATCTGATGAGTTTTACCAAGGATAGTAACTTTAGCTAAAGTTTGTACTGGTAAGTGCCATGGCTGAGGAAGTTAGGACAGCTAGTGGCCGCAGTGGGGTCTGACCAGACTCCTGATGTGGGAATTTACCTCACGATTGACTTCTGTCCCATACAGGGTCCTTGGAAAACTTCCTGTTGGTTTTGCAACCAAGTGCAAGTTATTCTTAGATTTAGATAGGAAAACAAAAGCCCTGAGTGACAAGACCGCATGCTCTTTACCTCAGTTATGAATGCTGCCTGATGTGGGTGTCTATGGGATTGTCTTCTTTCTTTATAAATCCTTCTTTAAGTAGAATGCAAAATGATAAAGATCAGGAGATGGGAGGAGCTGGCCGTGCCTGGGAAACAATAGCCCTTAATAAGACTCTCAGTAATCAGGCAGGCATTTGTGTCTGCAGTCAGGGATGTAGCAGTGACAGACTGACCATTGTGAGGGTCACCATCATTACAGGCTGGCATGTTTCTGATTACACATGAAATGCAGTGCTTCAGAGAAGAAATGACCCAGAACACTCAGCCATTTAAGTATCTGATTGAGGCGCGTAAGCCTTGTAAAGACCAATCTGCAAGATTGCACTTGGCCACATTTTTTCAAGACTCATTTGAAATCCATTCTTTTTCTCTATTTCCTCTTTTCATCTCTGTCCAAATAGTGTTGTATTTGATTTTGAAACATTCAAATCTGATTTATTGGCTAATGTTCCCGAGAAACAAGTGAATCAGAGGCTTTAATGGAAGGTATTTTAGTAAAGGGTTCATTCATTCATTCATTCATTATTTTTCTGATGCTGGAGATTGAACCCAGAGCCTTGTACATGCCTGGTAAGTGTTCTGTCACTGAGCTGCATACCCAGTTCCAGGGCACTATTTATTTATCTTTCAATTCTTTTGTTAGTACATGCTTGCAGTACATAATATTTACATTTATCTTAGGGGGTAAGTACATGTATTTAACATTTCTTAATTCTTTTTATTTCCCTTTCTCTTGCTTCCTGTCCCCGCTCTCTGTCTCTGGACCCCTTTCTTATTTGCAAAATATTTACCTCCCTGATTCCTTTTGTCTATCTTTTATTTATTTTTTTTAAATTTGTTTATACTTTGGGCTTCTCATATAAGAGAAGTGATGTGTTGTGTGCAGGGACTATTTATAATGTAAAGGTACGGCAAAAGGAGCCGAAAAGAGTGGAGAAACACCAGGAACAAGCAATGGGAAGGAGCCACGACCAACCCTAAGCCTACACAGCAAAATCTGTTGTCCAGTCAGGTACAAGCTGGCCCTCTCTAGGAGGCCCTAGCAGGGTTACAGAATCCTGAGATGGGAGGAAGTAAATCCTCATCTCCTGTCCCTGCCTGATCGCTAATCTCTTGCTGATTCTTCTCATTGGTTGCCCCTAAAAGAAGTCAGAGGATAAACGAGACTGTAAAATATATAGAGAATAACTTTCCAGCTGCCAAAGGACAAAACTACAATAATTTAAGGTAAAGATATTAATTGTCTTTGTATTTGATTCTAGAATCCCTAGAATCACTGGCACTTTATCCCATAAAATAGTATAATTATTCTAGGGAGCGGAAAGGAACTAAAGAAAGCAGAAACAAAAAACCCCAAAAAGAAAGCAAATTGGTCATTGCAGAGTTACTTTCCTTATGAGGTGAGGACAGGGAGACAGAAAAATGGAATAGATTATTTTAGGTTATCTACTACATGAAAGGCATCATACCTGCTGCAAATGGACTGTTTAGGTAATTTGGCTCTTGTCTCTCTAATCCTAATTCCCTGAAAGTCCTCTGAACAGTTTTGTTTCAGCTTTATGACATAGACCTTTATAGCATGAGTGACTCCATTTTGATTTTTAGGCTGGTCTCTTGAAGCCTAATACAGAAGCTTACTCCAAAACAATGTGCCTTACACTTTTATGTTACACAGGATATAAGGCAGGAAGAGGAAGAAATGGACCTGCCGGCAGAGGGACTATAATCAGCATACTTACCTCTCATGAACATGAAACCAATATGGAGATCGCATGTATATTGACAGATTAACCTGCATTTCATCTCAAAGGAAAGAACTAAAAGTTTTTTGGTCAGTCACTATGGGAAAGGCAAAAACCCCCACAGAAAACCCATAAAACAAATGCATAGAAAATGTCTTTAGTCAAGGATAGATCCTTCCAATTATGTACTACCAAGTGCTGCAGGATCAGTACCTCCAGATCAGGCAGGCATATAGATGAATGGATTGCTCTGGGTGGTAGGCCATGGAGCAGACTGCTTTGCTGTGAAGCCAGCAGTTGCTGTGCAACACTAGGGAATTCCAGCCTAACTGTTTTAGTTCTCATACTCTTTCATGTTCTCTCTCTCTGTGTGTCTCTCTGTCTGTCTCTGTCTTTTACAGAAGCCACATTCTGGATTTTTAAAATGAAAAACAAAATCATTTTGTTTTGCCATATTGACAGCCAGTTCAATCATGCTTTTGAGAAGTAATGACTTGAAACTAACAAAATTTCCTCATTGAATTTTTTGTCTTTTGAGCTCCTCTTTTTCCTGTTCCAACAAAATGGTAAAATTCTACTTACTGTGGAAGACCAAGTCCCTACCCCCATACTTGCAAGCTTCTGAGAGTTTCTGTCGCCTCCTGCTTGGGATTTCTGCCTCTGTGTGCATGCTGGTGTCTCTGCTCAGCCCTCACCTTTGGTGACAGGCAAACGCCTCTTACCTATTTCTCTGGTCCCATAAGCAAGGCTTAGCCAAGGGCGTGTATGCTAACAGTCTTTTTTTGGAGTCATGGAAATAGTAGAGGTATATGAAAAAGCAGGAACCACCTTCAAGTTGAAAGCCTGATAGCACCAGCTTGGCCGCTTCTGTGTGGAATTTCTCCTACAGCTCTTTCCTCCTTGGGCTCAGGCTTTGCCAGGCTCCTCTGTCCACTGCTTCTCATTAGAGCACTTCTTCCATCTCTTCTCTTTTCTGGGTTCCCATGTTGTACTGTCCCTTCCCACCACTTACCTTGTTACAGTGTCTAAAGATAACTGAATTCCAGCCCTGTATGTTCCAATTAATGTCACACTCTTTTGCAACCTTTGTCCTAAGCTGGGCTCTTTTATAACCAAAATATCCACAGAAACAAGCAATCTTACCTAAAAGAACACTTACTTCTCTACCCAGAATACTGCCGTCCTAGCCACAAGATCAGTCAGTGCTGACTTCCATAATGGAGCTCTTTTATCCTCTTCCTGTAGAACAGACTACTGCAGACTAGTTCCCAAGGCAGGAAACAAGAAGGTGCTCTGAATTAAGAAACAGGGCTTACTTCAAAAGAAATCCAAAACTCTGTAAGGTCTAGTCATAGCTGATATTAGAGACAACTTGTCCAGCTGAGCCTTAGAAAACCTTTTCTTTTGAAAGGCATGAAAAAATATATTTGTGTATCATAGCTAAGGAAATAGAGACTGGTTTCAAGGCTCAAAGGTGATTACAATCACCCACACAGCTGTTGAAAATGGTGTCCCACTTTGTATTTTTTTGTTGTTTATTGTAGGCTTGAAGGAGGTAAATGACCAGTACATTGTCAGCCAATAATCATTTTCCAAGAAAAGGTAATTTATCCTCTGAAAGGGAATATTCACCCGCTCACCTTTTTGATTGCTGCATTGTGTGTGTGATTGCTAAACTGCCTGCTTACAGGCATGCTCACATGCCTGCTTTCATGATCACATGAAACAGGTGTTTTGTCCTCCAGATTCAAGGCAGAACCATTCCAAAGTGGGCCATGGTCAGAAGACCTCTGAGCACATTGTATTTAACTTCCTGGCCTTCCCGTGGCAGTCGCCAGTGAGGTGGCAGTTGCCTCAGGTGCCGCTTTTCTTAGCATCTAGTCTCAGAGCCCAGCTTCGGGGAATGCCAGTCTTTCATGTGGCCTTAGGAAAGGATACCACTTCTGCCATACTGAAGGTTAAGAAAGGTAAAAAGTGGATAGTCATGTTAGAATGGAGGGGGAGGTATCTAAGTGGAAAAAAATTTAAAATTTTGCATACGCAAAAAATGGTTGGCGTTAATAAAGGAAAATCTCTGATAAGAGGAAACTTTTCCTAGAATATAAATGAAACCATAAAGAGCGAGAAAGTAGAGGCATTTATAGCTAAATGGATGCATATTGAGGCCATCCTCTTAAGTGAAATAAACAGGACCCACATGTGTAAATACCAAATAGTTTCTCTAGTGTGA
>NW_004624822.1:7214062-7249373 GCF_000247695.1 Heterocephalus glaber | reverse complement strand
AATCTCTGCTGTTATGTGAGAAATTATTTCTGATTTCATTTTTTCCAGATCCTCTTTTGTTGCCAGTTCAGGGAATCTAGGTGGTTGAGTATCAGAGCATTCCATCCCTTTGGGGCTGCTTTAGGTGATCTGGAAGTCTGGTTTTGAGACTTTTTCAATGTGTTTTCTCATTTTGAGGGGGGGTGGTTTGCTGTTGATGCCCATGCTGTGGCTCACCTCCTCTGTGCTGGGGGTGGTAGTGGTACGGCAGCCCAGAAGCCTCCTCCTGTATGGTGGGTATGGCTCACCTCCTCTGTGCTCTGAATTTCACTTTTAATCTACACTGCCTCAAAACTGGTTACCTTTGAACATGAGTCTTAACCTATTTATCAGTGTCTTTATCTATGAGATGGGAAAGCAGTTATGGTGAGGGCTTAGTGATGGTTCCTGTCATGGAGAAAGTGAGCAATCAATGTTATTTAAAAATAATGAACATGAGCTGGATGTGGTGGCACATGCTGTAATCCAGCACTCAGGAGGCTGAGGCAGGAGGATTGCGCAAGTTGAGCTACATAATGAACTCCTGGCCAGCCTGGACTACATAGTGAGACCTTGTCTCAAAAAGAAAGAGATAATAATAATAACATTAAGCATGATGATCAGTTTGTCTGTGTTCCTAATCTCTTGGCTTTGTAGAAATTATTAAGTCCAGAAAGCATGAGTAGCTGTCCTATCTCCATCTACTCAGAGCTACTTCTGTCTCTCAACTGCTTCTGTGTGGTTCCACTGCAGTGTTCTGTTTTCTTGCCTTTCCTCATTCTCACTGTTCTTACTGTACCGCCCAGCTTCAGACTCATGTAGCAACCTCTGGGCACTTCTAGACAGCTCTTCTTCCACATTTCTAAATTTACCAAGTTCTCTAAATTCTTACCTCACAAACTCTTTGTCAGGCATTTACTTTTGATTCTACAACCAGGACCACAGATCAAATCTCAGGCCCTGCACTTCCGCACTCAGTACAGGTTCTTAAGTGATGATGGTGGTGGTGGTGGTGGGTATGACAGTAGCGACTGTAACAGTTACACCACAACTGACATCTATTGGACTCTCACTTTGTGCCAGGAACCACCCTCAACGTATATAATATGTATTGCCCTGAGTGATTCTCACAATAGCCTTCTGACACAGGTGCTACTATTTCTTCCGTTAAAATGAAGACACCGAGACTCAAAGATATGAAGTGACTTGTGGAAGATCATGGTGCTTATACTTCGTAACATCAAATGCTAGTTCTGAGTTTGAATCCAGCCAGTGTGACTGTGGAGTCTCTTTTTAATGCTGACCCACCACTGCTTCATAACTTTTCCCCTTCCTTGCCAGAATGATATCAGTTGTCCTGACTGTGGGCAGTACTGCTACGAGATTAATACAGGCTTAGGAAGTGTCCCTCCCTCCCTGCCTTCCTTAAGTACTGAGGATCGAACCTAGAGCCTTCACTTGGAGGTACATCCCTAGCCACCCCCATACACTTTAATTTTTTTCAATTTTGAGACAGCACCTAGCTAAGCTGCCCAGGGTGAGCTTCAACTTTGATCCTCCTGCCCCAGCTTCTCAGGGTGCTGGGATTATGGGATGCACCACCACCTGGCTGCATTTCTTTACTTAGAGGATAAGGACTGTGCAGGTGTAGTGCGTGTTACTGAAGCTTAGAGGAGGTGTTCACCTTCCCTAAACTGCATAGAGAATGGATTGATCTATTTCTCAATATGAAGTTAGACTCTGTGACTTAGAGAAGGTCCCAGAAGCACCCTGAATCGGCCCTGGTGGCTTTCTGAATCATCTTATGATGATTCCTTATGAATCCTTTCTCAGAAGCTTTTCACTTAGTGTTCTCATTCCTCCACTTCTGATCCAGGCAAACCAGACTGTTTTCTGTTGTCTTCTGCCTTCCCCCACCCTTCCCCATGCTTCCTGATGAGGCTTTGCTCACACTATCTGAGGAGACCTTTCTCTTTCCTTCCTAACAGTTTTCTTCTTTTCCATTCTCCAAAATTTACCTTTGGTCCCACCCCTTTTGCATTTTTTGTAAATGACTCCAAGCTGAAAATGAGGCCTCTATTTCAGCTACCATGGGACCCAGACAGGTGGCAAACTCAGAAGCCCACAGCAGTCACACAAACTCCTTACAGGGCTGAGGCCAGTTTGGTGGGAACTGGAGAGCTCAAACTTGATTTAAAGCTAGTATTATTACTGAAATTATTGCCATGTGGGATGAAGAGCCCATGGTGGCCAGATGCCTCAGTTTTTCAAGAAGTAATAGGAATCTAGGGGTTTAGTTGCATGCTCCTGAAGCTTTCTAATTGGCATTTGATATAAATGAAAATTGGGGTGAGGCAAATGCAGCTTGTTGGAGGGTGGCCACTAATTTTTTACTTTTGCTGCAGAATTTGGGTTTTGACTATTTTCAGTGGAAAGATTCCATACCACATGATGTAGGTAGGGGCCTAGATCTGGTTAACTTTCCTGAGTTACTTTTAAAAACTCTCAGTTAATTTTCTGTAAAATTTGTATTTTTATTTTTTAAATTAACTTTACTGGTATACTTTGATATACATAACAATTGCATTCATCATAGGGAATTTATATCTGTACATAATATATCTTAATTCTCCTTTTTCTCTGTATTCCCCTCTCCCCTTCAGCCTTTCTTCCCTTCTCCATTTACAAAAGCTTTGCTTCCATTCTTTCCTTCTATTATTTCTTTTCATTTTCTCTTCCCCTGCCCCCTCCCTGTTCCTCTTCCCATTTCAACATGTTCCCCTGCTTCCCAGTATCTATCATTCATTATGGTCCTTATGTACCCTTTCGGTTTCTCACACAAGAGAAACAAGGAGGCATTTAAACATGTGTGTCTGATTTATTTCACTTAAAATTATGTTCTCAAGGTGCATCCCTTTACCTTAAAAATGTTTCTAGTTTATCCTTCTTTATGCCAGTACAGCACTTCACTGTATATAAAAACCACATCTTCTTTATCCACTCGTCTGTTGATTGGCATCTGGGCTGTTTCCAAGATTTAGCTATTCCAAATTGTGGGGCTATAAACACGGGTGCACATATATTGCTGTGCTACGATGGTTTTAATTCTTGCAGGAAGATACTAAGAAGGGGAATAACTGGGTCAGATGAAACATCTAGTTTCAGTTTTTTGAGGGATCTCCATGCTGACTTCTGTATTGATTGTACCAATTTACACTCCCCCCGAACAATGGAGAAGGGTTCCTTTTTCTCCACAGCTTCACCAGCATTTGTTATTGGTTGATTTCTTGATTATAGCCATTCTTTCTGGAGTGAGATAGAATCTCAGATGTTTTAATTTGAACTTCGTGAATGACTAGTGATGTCAAACATCTTTACATATATAAAAATTGTGTTTTGGGGCTGGAGATTTAGCTCAGTGGTTCTGGCGCCTGCCTCACAAGTACAAGGTCCCGAGTTTGATCCCCGGTACCAAAAAACCAAAATTATATTTTTAACAACTAGTACACAGAATCATAGAGTCCTACTAAATATCAAGCAGTCAAAGTATTCTTTATATTGAGTTATTCATAAATGATATCTTGGCGGCTGCTACCTTCTGTCTCAGAGTAATCTGTTTTAAAAAGTCAGTCATTAAGGAAAAGCAGCAGCCAAGAGTTCAATAAACATTTGGCTGAAAATATCCATTTCAATATATATTGTAATGAATGATCAGGTCACCCTGCAGTCCCAAGTGTCTTATGAGTAGTTTAGGTTCTCTAAAGAAAATTGGACTGACTTCTAATATTATTAGAATATTAGAAATACTAACATTAGAAATTTGGATTTTAAGTTTAAAGATGAGAGTACCCATAAATTGTTAGTCAGGTAAACTGAAATAATTTTCATCTGACAGCTTTGAAGCAAGTCAGTGAATGAAATGTGAGGTTGGTAAGCTGCAATTATATTGATTTTCATTTTCTTTCTTGGATATTCTTCAAAGTAACAATGCTGAGAGCAAATGCCGCCTTATCAACAAGAAATTTGTAGTACCCTGATCATAGCCCACAGAAGTACACTGAGAAGATGTGAAAAGTGTTCTCAGAGGGCAGATGAAAGGCCATTGGAACGCTGGGAGTGGCTACCATCACACTTCCTCTTGATGATTCCTATGGACATGTGCAGTACTTAGCTTTAGTTTAAAAAAAAACATGGAGACTGGGAAGGAGGGACAAGGGGAGGTATCTAGGGCTCAGAGAGGGTGGAAGGAGATGCTAATCAGCCAGACAAGAACTTTTCCTTCTGACAGGTGTATTGTAGGCTAGAGAATGGATAATGGAACAAGTGACAGTAATTAAAATGTTTACTTAAGTGAACAATTGCTTGGAATATGGCTGCATGGTAAAGACCTCATTAAAGACCACATTTGGCACATGAACATGATCCTTCAGTGGCGGGTAATTAATTCGCTTTAATTTTAAAGGGAGTGATGGTTCACCTGTGGCCCTGCCTCACTTATTTGCATTGGACAAGTCCAGACCTGAAACAGAGATACCCTTTAACATTTGAAAATCTTTTCAGAATCTCATTTCAGAATCATTTCAGAATCTGTTAGGTGGTTGAGATTTAAAATACATGGGCAGAAGGCCTATGTGTGAGGACAGACAACAGTGTGAAGAGTTGTCGACAGAATGTGACAGCCCTGGGGGTTACTGAAGCAAGATGCCTTGGCATGCATTTTCCATCTTCCATCTCTGACAGTGAGTCTCCAAAGGAAGCATTACCTAAAGCTTGCAGTCAATATCCTATGGACTAGTCATTCTCAAACTTGGAGATGCAAAAGAATCACGTGGGAGTCTGATTAAATCACAGGCAGCCCCAGAGTTTCTGATCGACGGCCCTAGGTGGGGCCTGAGAATGTGCATTTCTTCCATGCTCGAGGTGATGCCAAGAGTGGCCCGGGACCACAGTTTGTGAACCACTGTATGGAAAAACAGCAAATGGAAACACGTTGCTAAATTGAGTGCCATTACAATGCAATAGGAGTTAGGGTAGTTTTTAATTATAAACTGGCTACCAAAGAAAGGACAGCAGCCTCACAGAGCAGACAGGGTAGTGCTGGTGGGGGAGACAGGCTTTGATTTAAGACAATGTGGATTCTAGGAATGGCATGTCTGAGCTGTGTCCTGTCTCTTCTGTTGGTCATCTGTGAGTGAAGGCAGTTACTTAGCCCTCCGTGCCTTGGCCTGCCTGTCTGGCAGATACAGAGAACAGTAGTGCCTAGCCAAGCACTGGTGGGAAAATTCCATGAGGGGAGGCATGAAAAATGTTTAGCCCTGGAGCTGGCGTGTACAGAGAGCTATACTGTTACATAGTGACACCAGTAACACGAATGGGGAAAGTTAATGGAAGAGATCTCCAGGCAGCCTCTGGCTTCTCAGATCTGCATGTGAGTTAGGAGCTCGCTAATTCGGAAGACTTTTCTTGTGCAGAAGTTACTTGGGGTAGAGTTGAAGCGAATTCTCTTCATGTCAATACCATTAGTGTATGTATTTAGCAAAAGAATTCATCTCAAGCATGGGTAGGAATGTTTCTGACGAGGCTGTTCGCTGTGAGTGCCAGTTGTGGGTATGGTAGCTTTGAGGGCTGCTGCTGACTGTGATGGAAGGGCAGAGGTGTAGCGAAAGAGTGGAGAAACAGAAACAGACTGAAAAATAGACGTGAACACAATCAGAGGAAGGGGTAGAGGAGAAGAAGATTATGAATTCGAGGCTGTTAATGCTTCAGAAAGATTTTGACCGAAGTGAAGTCCACCCTCTCTTAGGTCCTCCCCTGTATCACCATGGAGGAGGTGGGCAGACACTTGTGCTGTCCTCGCATGTGTGATTACTTCAGGAGGTGGCAAGTGCCCAGTCCTTAGGAAGTATGAAAGAAATGGAGGTGGACAAAGCGCAGTTTCTGTCCTCAGGGAGGATTCAGACCAGTTGGAGAGAAACTGAAGCATCAATAGGGCTTCTTTGGGCAAAGGAGGAGAAAGCAAAATGGTCGGATGTTGGGGCTTCCCAGAGCAGACTTGAGCAGAGTCCTTCCTGGCTTCCACCCTAACTAGTTTCCACCTCGGTCCAGCCACCGTTCTCCCTGAGCTCTCAGTCTGCTCCTGCTATCGTGCCATGGTCCTGCTTCCAGGGCTGTCAGTACCCTGCCAGTGCCCAGCATGAGCCCCATGTTGGCCAGGAACACAAAGAAGCCCTTCACAAATGACAGGGCGCCTTGGATGGTTGGTTGGGTGCTCCTTTGTGCAGTCAAGTATTAGGACTCAACTCGTGGTGTTCAGCCAAGCGTACTCTGTGATGGAAATGCACAGAAGTGAAGAGCTTCCTGAGAGAAGAGGCAGGAAGTAGAGTCTCTGCACCCCGTGCAGAGGCTGCTGCCTGCCAGACGCAGGTGACCCAGTCAGCACGGGTGCTGGCTGCTATTGCACAGTGACTAAGAGTGGGGAGAGTGAATGATGCAGTAGCCGTGGTGCTTCATACTCCTCCAGGCGAGGCTGCCCTTTGGCAGACGCTGTCTTGCCACGCCTGCTGAGTTGCTTCATGTGGCCCAAGTCCTAACTCCCACACGTGTGCTCGCAGAGAGGTCTTTCCTCGAACATGTGTACCTCATACCCGAGGCTGTCCTTTCAGAGCCTCCTTGCGTGGTGTTGGGGAGGTGTGATGAAGGTGGGGAAGGGAGGGACTTGCAGAGGCGGAAGGGCCAGCAGAGTCAGGCACCAGAGACACATTGCCAGGGCTCGACTCTTGGCTGTGCCCATGTTCACTCTGTGACCAAGTCATCTGCATGTCCTATGCCTCAGTTTCCTCTTTTGTGGCATGTAGGTGAGTGATTGTATGCACAGCATTCAGAGCAGCATAGTTACATCATTACTACTAAAGTGTTAGTTATTATTTAGATTATTTCACCTTGGAAAGATTTTTCCAACTTCTGACCTTGATTCCCAATGGCACTGAAGAAATGCTAACTTGACCTCTTACAGGAACACTATAAAATCAGATCATATGACTTTTTAACACAAGAGAATTCTATGCATACTAAAAGGATAAATTATGTGTGAAATACGTGAATCATGTGTAAAAATGTAAACTGGGAAAAGTGGTGCACACTTGTAATCCCAGCACCTAGGAGGCTGAGGCAGGAGGATTCCCACAAATTCGAGGCCAGCCTGGGCTATAAAGCAAGTTCAAGGCGAGCCTGAATTGCATAGTGAGACTGTCTCAAAAAACAAAATTAACTGCAAAAATTTAATACAACTTCATATTTGAAATTATCTTTCAGTTAATTTTTTCATTCTACATCTTTGTGTCTAAATTTTCATAGTACTATAAATACTATAAAATCAAGTTTTTACATAAGCTACTTTTTACCTACTGGACCTGACCGTATAGGTTTATTACACTGAAGGGCTGTATAGCACATTTTGTGGGTGATTTAAGGCATTTCCAAATGCTGTTGAGAATATGAGAACTTACCCCATCGAGGATGCCTTTCTGCTGTGGGCAGTTGCCTAACGGTCCCAAAACTCACTGCTGCCATGTGTGTTTGACCCATTGGAGTGGACACTTCTTGTTTCCTTTGAACCTCAAGTTGTTGAATCAGGCAGAACACAGTGTAGGACCCCAGGGATAGGCAAGGTGATGGCTGGAAAGCACATGTTATTTTGCATGCATTCCTTTTCCTTGTTAATTGTGCCTGAATCTGTTGTGTTAGCAAGTTACCGATTCTCTTTTCTTTGTTGTAATAGTAGGTTTTTGCTTAGAAGGCCATGTCCATTACTGTGCAGTTAGAGCAAGATGAACGTATTGAAAAACTGTATGGGGTAGAAGAGGGGGAAGGCACTGAACCTACCATTTAACTTCTCACAGTAGGTTTTCACTGAAATGATTTCTGGCATATTCTCTTGCTAATGCACAGATACCTCCCAGCTTTGTTCATCTCTCTCGTGGATAATGTGTCTCTTAAGCTTTGTCAGTACTTGTGAAGTGAATGACACATTTTTCCTATTCTTATACAGATTTGTATCTGTTGAGGGACTACCATGGTCCACAGGGGAGTTTAAAATTTATATTTTGCAGTTGTGCTGTGTGGTAATTCAAGGTGGAGGTCGTCCTGGGCAGTGTGTCTGTGAGTGGATGCCTGCTTCATTCTTGCATGTCTTTGTCTGTTCTCCTTACAATTCAAACATGAAATTTTGGGCCTATGTTTTTGCCCAAGTGGGAAGCTCCCAGTTCCTTGAAACATTAAGTTCACATTTTTAAGAAAATAATTCTGTATCATGCAGATCACAACTTACTGTTCAACCAGATAGAAATGATTTTGTATTTTAAACTTATTCATCTAAGACTAAAATTGTATAAAAATCACTAAGCAGGCCAGAGCAGGATGTTAGAATGCAATGGACAGCACTTACATTCTGCACATTTAAAAAAATATATTCTTTTAGATTATTGCATTCAAATATTACTAAAATAGTGATCCTGCCTTCAAAGTACAGGCACTTTCTTGTAAAAGTAAAACAATGATACTTGCATTTTTCTTTTATTAGTAATTTTAATACTTAGGGCAAGAAAGTTGTAACACGTGAGCAGAAGATTTTGTCGTAGTTTTAACATACAGCTCCTAATAGAAGAGCTGAGAAACACTGATTCCTATCCTATGTACACAGGCATATGCCTGTGACTGATCAGTATGTGTGTATGGTAATAAAGTGACAAAACAAGAATAACTGACTCCATGGTTAATAGCTTTGTGCTTGCCTTTCCTTCCCCTAGTGTGTATGAGGGAAAGGTAAATACATGGTCATGCCTTTCCATGTGGCAAAGATTCTAGACTCTGAACTTGCTATTGAATTCTCAGTGATAAGTCAACAATTGTGTCACTGCCCACTTCCACTATGCTATGATCTCTATGGTGAACTCTTAAGATATTATATCAGTAATGCAAATGATAATGTAATTCTACACACATGTAATAATTAACTATATAATTAAATTTTAAAAAATCTATCTAAAAATTTTAAACCACCTTTGATATAAAGGATTTCTAGAAATGACTCAGTACTATAAGGATGACCACATTCTGCTTTGTTGCAATTCATTATGTGCAGTGTTTTAAAAAATTTTGACAGTGAGAACTTGAACTAAAAATACTTTAATGGTGATGGTAGATTTAAAAAGTAGCCTATTAATTAGAGAGAGTGGATAAATAAGACAGAAAAAAATACAAAAGAGCCTATATTGAAAAATATTATTTTTACTAATAGGTGTCCCTCTTCATTCTCTAGATGGTTACATGGACTGTTAAGCTTAAAATCTGTGAAAGGACAAAAGGATCTTTTTTTAAGGGCTAATTTTTTTTAGGCAGCTTCTGTCTATGCATAATGTAAGTCCCTGGATAAGTAAGTAAGTGTTAGTGATTATATGCAGCTTGAGAGCACTCTTTTTCTTCCTTGGCAATGCCAACATTTAGGACTGAATAATTCTTTAGGGTGGGGAGGCTACCTGTACATTGCACTGTGTTCAGCAGTGTCCCTGATGTGTACCTACCAAATGGCAGTATTAGCTTTACACCCGATTTGGGAAGCCAAAACCATCAGTGGACATTGTCCAATTGTTCCTGGTATGAAAGGTGGGGACAAAATGTCCCTTGTTTAAGCGTCACTGATCTCAGGATTAGGGATAGAAATACCTACTTAAAGAGCCCAGGGATTCTTTTTTAAACAAATTAAACCAGGACTGGCAAAATAATTAAGGCCAGTATAATAGGGGATCTAAGGCAACAGTCAAACCTGAAATAAAATATCTTACTCTGGCCTCACCTACTGCAGCTCTAGGACTTCACTAAGCACAGAAGAAACCCTAGTCCCACCTACTTTGCCCCCCATAAACATTCCTATCGCTCTGCTCTCAGTGCCAGTTTATGTTAGTAATGTCACTCAACTTGGTTCAAATTACAGCAGATAATGGAGAATCTACCTAAGTAGAGTTTATTTTTTCTTAGTGAGTGAAAATGCAAAAGGAGAAAGGTTGATATGGGTACTGACTGGACCTCTTCCCACTTGCAAGTGATCTATCGCCTGGTCTAAACTAATGCTTGTTGAACCAGTAGTACTCACTTGTTCAGCTATAGAAAGAGAAAACTATCTCCGATTTAAGTGGAAATGTTAGTGTTAATAAAGTCCAGCTCCTTCAAAAGATTATATAACGTGTCCATATTTAATTAATGTCCCAAACTATCTAATTTGAGTATTTCTAGTATTAGTGCTAACTAGATTGCTGTTTCACACATTCACTGACTTAAGCAATATTTTGGGAATGTTTATTTAATTTGACCTGTTTCATCTAGGAAGTTGGATTCTGATTGTGAAAATGAACTGGGAAAAATACTTCTTTTGAATGGAAGGATATGTTGAGATTTAGAGTGAAATCTATTTCTCATGGCCTCGGGGTGCCTGTGCATTAATGCAGAAATTGATATTAGGATAAAATCTTGAACAATTAGGGATAAGTATCTAAAACCCAATTAACCTTTTGCAGATCTCCCCACAGCAGTAATGTGCTCTCATTTTCACTGCTGTGGGATTAAATGGATTTTTTATCATTGCACAACCAAAGACAAAATTCAAGCTCTGAAAGACCAATTTTAGCCAGGGCATATGAGCAATTCTCCAGGGACTGCAGAGGTATACCTTTTATTGATTTATAGTGCTTGCAATAGGTTGCATCCATGTTGGATCTTTCTTCAAGTTATTTTGTGGTAATGAAACAAACTTCCAAGCCTGGGTCTCAAGGCTCAGATTCATGTAGTAATCCCCATGAACCCTGCATTACTGGCATGGCCAGTGTTACTGAAGGTCAGGCATTCCTAACAATATTCAAAGACATTTTTCTTTTTTGGGAGACAGAAAAGCAAAATGTCACATCCATCTTGAAATTACCTTAATAGTAAAATAATTTCATCCTATTAGTTTGACATGTTAAATCTGTGTAGGTTGTTCTACACTTTTGACAGATACTTCCTTTGTTTAAATTATTACTGAATGATAATAGGCCTTGGCAGAAATTCCTTGGTATTTCAGCCTCCAAATAATAAATTTAAATGTCTCTAGATGTATCACGAGGAGGGACATGAAAAATGCCACATGCACCATGATGCTCTGGGTTTACAGGCCTCACTACAGAGTAGAATGCCTCATGAAAAGGTTTGCATATATGGGGAGAAAAACAACTTTAGGAAAAGTTACACTTTTACATGCTTCTATTCCTCTTTGTAATTGGATCTTTGGGACTGAAACTATGGGTTTTTACAATAATAGTCCTGCATATTGCTTTATTCGTTTCAGAGTACTGCTGCAATGGATATTCTTTAAATATATTTAAATTATCAACTGTCTTAATCATTAATCCATGAATTTTTGAAACACACATTATTCAGTTTTCCTTTGCCCCTCCATCCCATGTTCTCTTGGACATAGTCTTGATCAGTTGAATTTCAGGATTAAAAAGAAAAGTTCTTACCAGCGTCTTTTATTAAGAATTTTAAAAGGAGGTGCTTTGGCTTCTCCGTTGCATGCGCTTAAGTGCTGTTCTCCTAGCAGCTGCCCTGGATGAGCTGCAGACCTCTGGAGTGCTGGGCTTATCTGTGAGTTCTGTGGGGAAAGGTGCTGTAATTATAAATGGTGGGTGTTATACATGGAGAGGTCCATAAGTGGGCGGGGGCGGGAACTATCCAAAGGAATAGTTTCACATTTCCACTAGATTCAACTAGGGCTCTTCTCTGGAACTCTGTATGTGCTGTCTACCTCTCTGCTACCATTTCCACTTGGGGATGTGAAAAATATCTATGTTCATATGCTACTATGGTCATATATTTTTTTCTCATTGTCATGGGTGTCAAAGCATAACTTTATAAATATTTGCCTCTGGAAAAGTGAATATATTTTTAACGGATTTAGAAAATTAGTTACCATGATCTAAAGATAAAATGTGTCATCTCAACTAAGGAGAGATAGCTTCTTTGTGTCAGCTTTCTTATACTACCCTGAGCTGAAGTGTGGATTTGTTTTGCATCAAAACATTCCTTTCAAAGAACAATATCATTTTTGCAACCAGAATAGATTTTAGAGCAAAATAAAAGATTTCTTTTTAGAAGGCAGCTGTGTTCTGTGTGTGCGTATTTATGAAAATCTGTGGCAGACCCATTTTTTGTCAATTTTGATAGTTTTGGTGGCAGTTTATCGACTTTGCCAAAAAGTTCACATCTTATAAACAGCTTGTATTGCTGTTTCTTTTTTTTTTTGGAACCGGGGATCAAACTCGGGTCCTTGCGCTTGCGTAGCAGGCGTCAAAACCACTGAGCTAAATCCCCAGCCCCAGTATTGCTGTTTCTTACCTCAACCTTTGGCATTCATGTAACCAACAGATTAACATCTGTTTTGATTAAAAGACACCTGATTAAAATAATGAAAAGTTCCATTGAAAGCCTAAGTCAGTGAACAGCTCCTTAGGCAGGCGTTATGTGTCAAGCATGTTATGTCACAGAGAGACGAAACAGACCTATTTACTACTTTTAGGATGTTGAGTCAGGCGTGATAGTGCTTACCTATAATCTCAGCTCTTTGGGAGGCTGAGGCAGGAGGATTGCAAATTTGAGCCAAGTTTGGACAACTTAGCAACTTAGTGAGACCTTGTTTCAAAAATTTAAAGATTAAAATTAAAAAACAAAGGACTGGGGTTGTAGCCCAGTAAGAGAGCCCTAGTTTTAATCCCCAGTACCACCTCCCCACCAAAATATATTGAGAATTGGAGA
Source organism: Heterocephalus glaber (assembly GCF_000247695.1). The sequence goes on along the minus strand of NW_004624822.1, from coordinate 7,236,515 downwards.
ACTGCATGGAAAAGATGGACCTCGAATGAGTATTATAAACATGTAACTGCAAGTGTGTTGATTCCTGCAAAAGAGTCATGCAAACTACTAATGAAATAAAACAACAGGGGCTTTGTTTAGTTTTACTTCTGTATTATAACCAGTAACCACATGAGGTTATTTAAATTTCATCTAACTAAAATTAAATCAAACATTTAAAATTGACTTCCTCAGTAACAGTACCATATTTCATGTGTGCAGTGGTCACACGTGGCTCATGAGTGTGATTAAACCACACAGGTCTACAACATTCTCATCACTGCAGAGGGCTCTGCTTGACAGCATTGCAACTGTGGGTTTGGGAAGGACTTTTCTACAGAGCAAATGTCTAAGCCTAGAAAAATCTGAGCAAGCATGGGTCCAGTGAAAATTGGGGATATAAGGAAGAATAATCCAGGTAGAAGAAAGCTCTAGAATATGAGAGTGACTTGAATTGAACTTAAGCTAATGTGTTCACAGAACAGTACTGCTATTACTCTATCCCAGTTGTAAGGTGGTATGATATCAATACCTTTAGCGTTTCTATAGCCATAGAAAACCAAGTTTTATTGGGTTTTTGCTTAAGGATGGTGTTATATTCAAAGAATCATGAGTCTGGCAATCAAAACAATTAAAGACCATTTAAAAATCTTTAATGCACTTTTGGGGGGTCAAAATCAAAATTTTTCTATAACATAAAATGAAATCTTTTACCATCTTTCTCATTTCTTTCTTGCTACTTTATTCCACTGCTATCCTTAATATCTCTCTCCAGAATCCAAGAATTTTACAAACCATCTCTGACTCAGCTATTTATCACATGTATTAACTTGGCCAGTTTCTCATTTTTCTTTATTTTCTGATATCCTGTTAACTGACTATAGGAAAATAAAGACCACTGCCACAGCTGATTTAGTGATTAGAAATCTCTTCTACTTAATAGACCTTTTTTCGAAATACACAGGCACACAACTGTTATCACATCTCAACATTAGAGAAACATTCTGAATGCTTATAGGAAAATTGATTATTTTATTTGCTCTTGACTTTGGGCTACACAGGTTTTAGAATCAAGTTATTACTTGGATAGGCATAGTCTTCAGCTCTGTGCTTCAATTCCCTTTATATAAATTCAATTTTTTGCCAGCCAGGCTGTATTGTAGGCAATCTAGTGTGTATGTTCTTTTCTTTTCTTTTCTTCTCTTTTCTTTTCTTTTTTCTTTTCTTTTCTTTTCTTTTCTTTTCTTTTCCTGTCTTTTCTTTTCTTCTTTCTTTCTTTCTTTCCATTTGTTTTGTTTTCTTAACATATAAGAGAGAATAAAGCTGTACGGAAAATCCCACAGGCCATGTCTTTCCTTTGCCAAAGACTGTTGTTATAATGCACATGAACATTTATAAAATGATACACTAGTACTAAATTATAGCTTTTAGTCTAGTTTAATTATAGAGTAAAACCAAATAAAACCTTATAGGGTTGGATTAAGAGAGGAGGAAATTAATTTTGAATTAGGCCAAGTCATCAAATATTATTGAAGAAATAGGGATGTATTATTTTCAGTTGCAAAATATAGCTAAAACTAGCTGTTGCTGGCAACACATTCTCAATGTTTTTAAATTATTGGGTAAGAATTATTTATAATTAAACAGTCAGTTGTCCTGTTAAATTCTGAAGGCTTTAGATTAATAGCAATATTTGGTGGCTTAATTCTTCTGTTTTAAGCCTCTGATAGGGTCAGATACTGTGTGTGTGTGTGTGTGTGTGTGTGTGTGTGTGTGTGAAGTAAGCATTCAGATTACTGAGCATATTCCAGTGTTGTATAAATTTCAATAGGAAACAAATCATTAATTTTTCAGAAACTTTATATAATAATCTCAATGAGCAGATTTAAAACATGCTGCATCTGTTCACCTATCATTGTTTCCTGATCATCAGGATCAATTGCCTAGACTAATCCCTTTTGACTGGCCTTTCTGTTATCAGTCTTGTCACTTTCAACCTATTCTACCAAGGCTGCCAGAGCTGTTTGCACCAGAAAGTTGAAATAGGAGGGATTTAGAAATGGCAGTTTGGTTAGATAGGGGTGCTAAGGCTTTGCATTCTGCTTTCCTTAGTTGCTTGTTCTTTGGGATGCTTTCCTAGTAGTCCATGGACATTACACAGGTAAAATCACTGCTCTCCCATCAAGAAATGCTTGGTCCTTCCACTGGCCAGGGAAATCTGTTAAAACACTCATAATTAGACTGGGTCATGTCCATTCCCTGCATTAAAATTCTGATGACTTCCCACTGTTTACAGCATGAAGTTCTAAATTCTGAAGATTACATTTGAGCTCCTTGCTTATTGTCTGGGCTTTCTCATGGTGCTTTGCCTTCCTCTCCAATTGGAACAGTACTGGCCTGCTCTCATCTTCCCTGTACAGCAGGCATCTGGCTCACTTGACACTGTTCTGCCTGTCTGGAACTTTACAAATCCCCGTTTTTCTTAGGTGTGAACTTGAAGGTCACTTTCTCAGGTCATCCTTCCCTGAGACGTCCTCACCCACTCTCCCCATCCCCAATCTAGGCTAGGATAACTCAGTCATCCTCCTGGCATTTGTAACCAGCTCACTACACCCACAGAAGGAAAATTAACACCTTTTATCTCTGTGGACTAGAAGGTGTTGGAAGCAAGGGCGGCATCTAAACGGTTTATACCAGTATTCCAGTACTGTATCTGGCACATAAAATGTGCTCACTGAATATTGGCTGAATGAATAAATAATACAATTTGGGAGATACATTGAAATTTTGATTTGAAACTTTTAAGAACAGAAACAATTTCTCTATTTGGTTATGAAACCCAACGCCAGTGGATTAAATTCTTTTCTATTGACTTAAATCTTTGTAACTAGACTAACTCCTTTGATTTCTACTCTAAATGTACTGAACTCAGTATCAAAAGAAACTTTAATTTCAGAGGCTGTGCACTGATCATATCAGACTCCAAATACATTTTTCAGAGTCTGTGGGAAAGTAAAGCCACTGATAAGAAATGAAAGACATCCTAAAGCAAACTGGGAACTGAAGATAAAGGAGACAGCTTGTTGAAAAGAGGTTAATGTATATTGAAGTAGCTATCACTAACGCTATATATTTTCTGCCATCAAAAAGTTAAAAGCTTGGATTATTTGTTCAATATAGTAGATCAGCCTGGATTTGCACTCGTGACTCCTGTAGTCTTGAACCAACAATTTAGAGTTCAAGTGTGAGCATGTTAGAGGCAGAGGAGGGAAAAGAGATCAGGACAAGAGGAAAATAAACAGATGGAGATAAGCAAACAAACACTTGGCCTTAACTCTACCTTTAATGTGTGCTGAACACCTGAGTTGCAGGTGTGCTGCAGCCTTCGACTGACCTTTCCCTTGTGTCTCTTAGAGGGTTCATATATGCTTCTTAGGGAAGAGGAAAAGGGGTCATGAAAGGGTGATGATTTCTCCCCAGGCACATTGGGAAAGGTTGGCTTAAGTAAAGATTAATGAGTCAATTCATTTTCTGACTTTTCGGAGAAAGAAGTCGAATATTCAGCATTCTCAGACTCAGGCTAGGAGACAGCGTTGTCAGGGCCCAAACAGCTCCATCTCTTCCAGCAGCCTGGCAGAGGCTCCTCCCGGTGCAGTGCAGTGAGCTGTGTGCTCCAGGGGCCTCCTTTCTGCCATGGCCTGACGGTTCCGGTTCCGGTTCCGGGGGACTGATGTCACCAGCAGGGCCCTCCCGTTCTTACGTAACCGTTAGGCTCCTGTGAGGAAAACGCATCGGAGTTTTCATGAGGTAGCTGGCGACTGCTACACGTGATTAACTTGTTAGGTAAACATTTTGACTCAAAACTGCTAAAAGGAGGTTAGGTTCTGAAACAAGGCTTGTTGCTCGCCCCCCCCCCCCCCAGCCCTGCCACTACCTCTACAAAGAGCCATAAACTCAGTTGTGAGTGTTCAGCTCTCTGGAGATTTCTAACAGCTGCCCGTTAGAAGCAGTGTTGAGGCCCTGCGTTCTCTCTTGATGGTGGCCGCCGTAGGGTGTGCTCTTTTCCTACTTTTACTTGGCCCAGACTTGCTCTGCAGAGCCTGTTTTCCCCTACCTTTAACAAAACCTTGAAGTGTTAAAAAAGAATGTTGCAATTTTTATTATATTTTCCAAGTTAAGTCATAGAGAAGAATAGTAATATTAAATGTTACTATTGATTTTTATTCCAATAAAATGAAAGATTAGTGGAAGGGCCTTCTACCAACTGCTATGTCCTTTTAGTTTAAAAATCACTACTGACAAGACATATGGCCTGGGTACTGCTAGTTTCTTTGAGCCACTTTGATTTGATCCTTCTCTTTTCCTTTGAGAATTTTCAAGATGTCAAAAAAGCTCTTTAGTAGATGTTTTATTATAAAGTATGATTTTCTTTGTTTCCCTCACAAATTGCTTTGAATGTTGTTTCTAATCGTAGAAAGTTAGATCTGGAAACAGTGGGAGAGACAGCCTAGTCTTACTTTGAACAGGAAGAGGGTCCTGAGAAGAGGGGAGCGTGTGTCAGAGGCAGCAGTGGAACCCGGCCCTTCTCCTGGAGCCCTGTGGGCCTGTTCTTCCCCCTCTCCTGTGGGTTGCACATCTGTATGAGCACTGAGGAATCCTCACCTTCAGAGTTGTCCTGAAGTGGAATGAGATCATGGATCTTGAACATTCACTGCTCACACAGAAAATGCCCACCGGGTGGGAACTATGAATAGTATCATTGTCATCAGCAGCCATCACACATTTACTAAGCCTCTGCCGTGGGCTTTGCACAAAGCCTTGATGTGGTCCCTTCCCCAGGAAGGCCTTGGCAGCCCTTAATCCCAGCTCTGCCAGAAACAGGGCCCTGTGACATTTCACAACAGCAGGACCTCCCATGGCCTTCTGCTTCATAAAACAAATGCATTTAAGACTGAGAGAAAAACTTGAGGAGAAAGATGAAAGATGATTTGTAAAGTCTAGATTTACCCATGATACTTAGTTGGATAGATCCAAGCTCTTAGGTTTCCAGATTAGTTTTAAATAATTATTGAAAAATCAAACTTACTTGCCAAAAGATTATCACAAGATGGGAGTAAAATAAGTTCTAGCACTCCTTGTTTCTGGATTTTTTGTTATTTTAGAATGGGTAAGGGGTTAAAGAATACATTCCAGCTGGGTGAGGTGGTGCACGCCTGTAATCTCAGCCCTCGTGAGGCTGAGGCAGGTGGATTGCCTCGAGTTTGAGGCCAGCCTCAAACCCTGTCTCAAAAAAAAAAAAAGAATACATTTGAGAACTAGTCCAGCCATACTTTATTACTGGACAAATAATAAAATATTTCTAGCCACAGACAATGTCTGGTTGTAGAAATAACCAGATGTTGTTATCCCCCCCACCCCCCAAGAGCTGCTTGTTTTGTCATGCTGCTTTCAACGGCTTCATTCCCAGGCACTGGGCAAAAGCCCATGCCTTAGAACTCCCACTTCTAACAGTTACCGTGTCTTCTCTGTGGTTTAACACAGGGAATATTCTTCATCCACTGCCCTCAGTGAAGATGCTAGATGCTTATTACACCATCTCCCCACAAGGAATTTACAGTCTAGTAGAAGACAAACAGATAATTTCAAATGTGGTGTAGTTAAAAACAAAAACATTAAAAACAAAATAAAACAAATCAGGGCAGAAATTTAGCCGAAAGAACCAGGCTGGTCAGAGTAGTCCGGGGAAGATGTTTGGGCTGAGTCCCAGGGCTAAGCAGGGATTTAATCTCAGGCATATGGCCTGATGTGTGCAAAGTGCTGAGCTTCTGAAACTGTATGATACAGTCCAGCAGCTTCAACTAGTTTAGTGTAGCTAGAATGTCAATTGTTATGGAGGAGAAATAGGAAGTGGAAGAAGCAAAACAAGTTGAGCTTTTGTTCCTAAGATGTTTGGGATGATTTGGTGGAGTTTACACCAGGGATAGATGTCATGAAGTTGCTATTTTATGAAAAGCACTCTGAAACTAAGTGTAGTTAGATAGGAAGGAGGAGACCTCTGAAGGCTGTGGAAATAGATTGAGTAATGTAAAACTTCATACTAGAGCAGAGATAGAAACAAGATTTGACCTCAGATATGATTAAAAGAGAAAGCTATTGGCATTCAGTGGATTAGGTAGTGAAAGGGTGAGGAGGAGGTGAGTCTAAGCCCATGTCCAGGTGACGAGCTGCACAGTGCCTCAAGAATGGAAATTGAGAGAGAAGTACAGATTTCTGTAAGAAGAAAGGAATTCTGTTTTAGATGAGCAGAATTTAGCATGCATACCTAGGTGGATATTGATACTGAGGGGAGGTTTGCCCTTGAAATATTGCTTTGGGGATGTTTGGTGAATTGATGCTAATGAAAAGCCTGGGAGGAAAGAATTTTCTTGGCAGAGAGGCTGAGGAGTATAAAGAGAAAAACATTCAGAACAGGTAAATAGTACCTGAAAGAGTGTGAGGGGGAAATCTATTTTTATGTCAGCTTTTACACCTGATTTCTTTGCCTAACCTGAAGTTCTAACTGAATTGGGCTTCAGATAACATGAAGTCATTTTGAATCTTGGCCAGAAATGTTGTCAATTCAGCCTTCACGATAAAGTTAATGCAGATGACATGTTTTCTGATGGCTCTCCCTCTTTCATATTATATCAGAAAAAATGGCACTCTGCATGAAGTAGCAAGATTTTAAGCCCTGGAACATAAGCAACGAATCATTGATGTGGCAGACACCTGTTTATTAGGATAATACAGATATGTTGCAAACATCTTTTTGTATAGCTTAGGAATTATTGCCGATGTGATTAATCTTGGCTTTTTCTCTGTGGTTTAAAAGGTGTTCTGTAAAATATTCTTGAGCCTGTTTTCACACTGACCACCCTGCTTAGTATCTCCTTGAACAGTTTTCTCTCTAAGATTCTCAATTGAAGTAAGCACATGTGGTCAGTCTTCTTACTTTTTACCAGTTTAATGTTGAAATTAAACATTGGTTTCTGCCTTGGCTATGACAGAACAACTGGTTCTGATTATCACACCACAGTACACAAATGTAAAATGGGGCAGTGGATTTTAGGCACCGAAAGATGGGCAGCATGGGTATGAAACTTGAAAGGAGAAAATATGCAAGATTTCCTGATACCCATAGACAGAAGGAGGCTGTAGCAGAGAGGGCAGGTCTCATGCATCCACTGGAGTCAGGAGTTCAGAGCGTCTGCAGTAGGTGGAATTTGAGGGTGAAGTTATTAGAGAAGTTATGCAGAGAAGTTCCAAAAGCAGGACTCTTGTTTTTTGTATTTTTTTGGTACCAGGGATCGAACTCAGGACCTTGCACTTGCAAGGCAGGTGGTGGAACCACTGAGCTAAACCCCTGGCCCAAAAGCAGGACTCTTGAGGGTTCCTTTTTTGTTGTTGGCCAATCAGCATCTGGGCTAAATATATGGAGAGTGGAACCCTAAAAAACTTAGAAGAGAATGATGCTGCAGGGCTGAGAGGGGATGCTCAGAGATGGTAGAGTCCTGGCCTCCAGTGGGGTGACTTGCTGAACAGCTTAGTATCTCATTTGAGACCAGACACAAGGAATGTCTTAGGAGAATAACAGCCTAAAATGAGGAGATGTGATTAAAACCAAGAAAAATAAAACAATAGGCCTACACTTAACAGTTTATAAAAATAAACCTAAAAAGATTAAAGTGACCTGCCAAAAGTTTAATTGTGTACCAAAACATTACTCAGTATATGTAGGGAGAAAAAGAGATTTCCAACATCTTGTGAAAAATCATTCATAATTGTAATATGTGTGAAGAAGCTATCCAATGAAGAAAAGAGTCACCAGAAACAGATGTCAAGATGACCAAGATACTGTAGTTAGCACAGCAATTACAATGTTTGGAGTCTAACAGGAAGAGATGGATATTTTGCATGGAGAGAAGAGAATACTGGCTGAAAATGATACCTATAGAAAAATAAAATGAAAATTCTAGAATAAGAAGTACAGTGGTTGAAATGAAAAATATACTGGGTGAGATCAATAGCCAATTAGACTCTGCATGATAAGAGGCCAGTGAATTTAAAATCACATCAGTGTGTATGTGGGGATTCAGATATGTTATGTATATGTGCAAATTTTCTACAATAAATGTAATCATTATGAACTGCAAAATGTACTGATAAGACAATAAAAAAACATTCAAATATTTAAAAAAGAGAAATAAAAAGGGAAATTGAAGTCAGATATAAAAAGTTCTATCAAGAGGAATTATCTAGTCTAAAGTGAAAAAATAAAATGAAAAAGACAAAGTAATTATGAATTATTTTAAATCAAGAGATTACTGACATAAATACAAAAGCTAGAACTATAAAGATTCTAGAAAAGTTAGAAAAAAGTATTTTAGAGAACTTTGGATACAGAGATTTCTTGATAATACACAAAAGCACTAAGTATAAAAGAAAAAAAATTGATAAATATGACTTAAAATTATAGCCTTCAGCTCATCATAAATCTATCTAAAAAGAGTGAAAAGCCAGCCAAGCAAAGTGGCACATACCTGTAATCCCAGCACTTGGAGACTGAAGGAGGAATATTACCTTGAGTTTGACGCCAGCTGGGTTGCATAGTAAATTCATTCCAGCCAAAACTACATAGCCAGACCTTGTCTCCAAAAAAATAAATAAATAAAAAGCCAAACTACAGAAGGGAAGAATTATCTAAAATGCATATATCTGACAGGGGACATGCATTCAGAATAATTATAACTCCTACTCCTCAATACTTCAATAATAGACAATCACACAGCTCAATTTACATAAAGGGCAAAAGATTTGAACAGATATGTATCCTCAAATACATAAATGAAATATACGTATGCAATATATTTAAATAAATAAGCCCACTAAAAGTACTCAAGATAATTATCATGGAAGTATAAAATAATGTAAAATAAAACAGAAATGTGACACTTTTATAGATCCATATGAAGAACTAAAATTATAGTCTATGGTGAGTGAGGATATGGAGCAACAGAAATTATTATACATACCTAGGAGGAGTTTAAAATAATACAACTATTTTGGGAAATATTTCCTCAATTTCTTTTAAAATCAAAGATCCAGAAGTTCCACTCTCTGATATTTACCAAAGAAAAAGGAAAGGATATATCCACAAAAGATCTCCTACACAAATCTTCAGTCACTGTACTCTTAAAAGTAGAATTATGTCACAAATCCATAAAGCAGAGAATAGCAAATCTTTGGCTATTCATTTGTGTAACGAAATAAAGAGAATAACTACCAAAAAAGAGAATAACTATTGATATAAGTAGAAGCATAGGTGAATACAAGTAGTTGACAGGAGCCCGACATAAGAGATCACATACTCTATTGTTACATTTATCTTATTTTCAAGAACAGGCAGAACTTTGGTGATAGATGGCAGAACAGCTGTGGCCATGGAAGTGGTAGGGCTGGCCTGCAGCTGAACATTTGCTGGCTTCCTAGGGTAAGAAAAACATTCTGTAGCTTTGAATCTTGATTTCATGTGGGCATACATTTGTCCAAACTTATCTATTATGAAATCTGTAGATTTCATTCTATGTGATATTTACTTCAGTTATTTTAACAAAACGATTGTATATTTTAAAAAACAATAAGTAGTGTAATAATGAATTCAAAATTCTAATTATGATTTTGTAGAATAAACAAACATAAGTTTTTTCATAAAGATATCAAATATTTGAAGTAAATCAAATGTTCTCTGGCTAAGAATATAATCTGGGAGAGTTTACTTGCTGTTCTCTGATTTGTTTTAGGTTTTTCCCACCTCTTTTGTTTTTGTTAGGATAAGAGTCTGCTTAAAATTTCCAGTGTACTTAGAAAGGAGAAAAATTAGTAAACTTCCCTTCCCATAAAAACAATACATTCCCTAGGCAATTTACTGAAATGGAGTATTCCTTTAATTCTTTTCAGAAAATAACCTGCAAGAACATTGAGGAACATTAGCTATTTGGTCCCAGGAAGCTGGCTCCTGATTGAGAAACAGATCCTAGAAAATTGAAGCTATTAGTCTGGGTGCTGAGTGTCCAGGCAGGAATATGACCTGACTTAATTGAAGAGAACTGATGATAAAACATTAACAACACCAATCCTTTGAGAATGACAGTGAAGCTGCCAGTTCAGTGTCTGTTAGCATTTAGTGTCTTTAGGGGAAGGTTGAGATCATTTTAAAGATTAGTTCTCTGGTGATGGGGATCAGTGATCATGCACTAACACCAAAATCTCTCTTTTTCTTCTCCCTCACTCTTCTCAGAAAACAAATCTAATGAGGCACAGAAGAATCTCAAGTTAAATCTATGATGTGCACGTTTTCTCTTGGGATGTGTCTACTTGAGTAGACAGCAACCTATACAGGGACGAACATGGGTCACGCAGTGCAACCTATGGGTAGTCCTGTAACCTTTCTGTCTTGTCTAACAGGGCTGAGACATATTGGTGAATGGACCTGGCATGTAGTGTATTAGGTGAAGCTAGCCTCTTCCTCCTTTTATGATAATTCATCACTGTACAAGCAAGTGACTTGTTTAGAGTTTCTTTTGAACTCATTTCCAGAAGTTATAATAAATAATGGACAGTAATATCTATCACTGGCAAATGCATAGTGGCCATATTATTATAGCTAGGCATGTATTTTATTTTGAACACCAGTGTTTTGGTCATTAAATTGAGGCAAAATGATTTGTAAATACTAAGTACCCTTCAAAGAGGCATTAGCATCAATGAAGTTTGCATGCTATACTCCTACATAAACATAGATTCTTCTACTGCTTAGTATTTGGATTTCTTTAATTTGTTAAAATAAAATCATGAATGCTAAGGCTGCAAAGTCTAATATAAGCCTAAAGAGCTCAATATCCAAATAGAATTGAAGTGACTGGTGGTAATCATGGAAATCTTCCAAGCCTGCACATTGGTTTTCTTTGACCAAAGAGAGAAACTGCCATTTCCTCAAATTGAAAAAGGCCTTGACTGTCCTGCTGTTTACATACTTGCTTTGCATCTGTGCTCTCTGCTAATTGTTGTAGAAGACCTCTACCATATCTTCCATTTCCCTTTTATTTTGGGTGTTACTGGCATCTGATAAAAAAACAAAACAAAACAAAAAACAGCCTGAGATGTAACATTCTGCTACCTTGGAATCTTTGCCTATGACCCTGATACACTCTTGGGAAAGGAAGAATTGGCTTTATGAAAATCGACCTGCCTGAAGGACTCCAATTCCTTAGTAGCTGAAGAGCATCAACCCTTTGTTCTAGCCCCTTTAGAGAAGGACAAGTGGTTTGTGTGTATTGTTAGGGTGAACGGGCAAGAGGCCATCCCAGAATTAGGGAAAGATATTTCCATATCCAAAGCTGTTAGATATTTGGGCAGTTTGCTTTTTGCAATCTTGTCATCTGCTTATCATGAAGTTAAGCCAGGGTGTTCAGTTCCATGAAATGCTGAAGTCTCCACCGTGTCATTTTGAACCAGTACCCTTGGAGGTGGCTTCTAGGTGATGTGACAGGAGTCATCTGATGTGGCCTGCACTGTGGAGCAGTGCTGGGTAAGCACAGAGGGCATGGGGCCCTGGCTTAACAACCTGCTTTGTGTCCTGTTGATTAGATAGGTAGAGGAGAACACCTTAGAGAGGCTAATGCATCTTTGATTTCTATAGTCTTTTAGACAGAACAAAACAAAACCCTACTATTTATTCAGCATATACTGCACCAATTACTTCATTTAAATCTTTTATTCATCCTATGAGATAGTTACCATTATTATTTCATTTTTATAGATGAGGTCACTTAGACATGAATCCCGTGAGTAACTGCCCCAAGGGACAACAGTTAGTGAAGACCCGAGGCAGATTCTAACTCAGAGCCCAGTCTCTTGATTGATACATAGATGCAGAGGCCAGAAGAGCAGGGTGTACACACCACACAGCACACACTTGTCTGGTTGTGTTTATACTGTCTTTCCCTTCTTTGGTTAGCAATGTTTGTCTCTCACTACGCACTCTCCCTAAAACAAAGCTGACTTTGTTTATGTTACAATACTATGATCTGAACTTTTTCTCTGACGCTCATAGTAATAGTTGTTCCATTGTTCTACTAAATGTGATTCACTTCCTTTGGGAGATAAAGAACACCTGAGACATTTATATCAAATGAACAAAAGTGATAGAGTGGCTTTGCTTTCTCCCATGTTATTTTTCCTTACCCACAGATTTTCATTCTGATTATGGCTGATCCTTGGTTTGATTTGATAGCAGGTTTACCAAACCTAGGAATGGCTTGGCAAATACATCTCTAGAATTAAAACCTGCAAGTTTAGTCCCTACCTGCAATGTGCAGTTACACATGGTCAGCCATGATCAAAAATATTAAGTGGAAAAAAATCCAGAAATAAACAATTCATAAAGTTCTTAAAAATTCTTTTAACTTTAATTCTTGTGCTCATATTTATAAAGTACTATGTGGTGCTTCAGTACATGCATGCATGGTTATAATGTTCAAATCAAGATAAATGTGTCTGTTTTCCTTATTTTCCCATGGTGAGCACATTTAAAATCCTTTCTTCTAGCTTTGTTGAAATGCGTAGCACATTATTATCATCTATAGTAATGTGCTGAGCAATAGAACATCAGAACTTATTTCTCCTATTTGACTTTGATCTTGTACCATTGCTCAACTTCACTAATTTCACCCTTCCTGCTGTTTTCCAAGCCTCTGGGAAACATTAGTCTACTTTCATCTTCCATGAAATCAACATTTTTGGATTCCATATATGAGCGTGCTCATACTTATCCTTTGGTGCTTGTCTTATTGCCTTTAACATGATGCCTCCAGTTTCATCCATACAGTTCATAAGTTTTAAATTGTATCCTGTTCTGCACACATTGATGAAATCTCCCCACCCCATCCTGCCAGAGACACGAGTCATCCCTATGTTCAGCATATTCATGTTGTGTATACTACCTGCCTGGTAGTCACTTAGTACCTGTATCTGTTATCAAATCAACTACCACTGCTACGACCCAGTACCACAGTGCTTATATTCAAGTAACTCTTACTTAATAATGACTCCAAAGTGCAAGAGTGGAGATGCTGAAAGTTTTGCTACCGGTATTTTTATAGTGTCCTATTTGTAGATATTGTTTGTAATCTACTGTTCCTAATTTATACATTAAACTTTATCATAAGTGTCTTAGTTCATTTTCTTTTCCTATAACATAATACTACCACAGACTGAGTAAATTATAAAAGGAGCCTTATTTTGGCTCGTGGTTTGGTCCAAGGCCACAGGTTCATTCCGGTGGTGACATTCTTGCTGGCAGAGTATCATCAGCCAAGAGTCAGAAAGTGCTGGTCCTGTCTCTCTCCCTCTCTGTTCTTAGAAAGCCTCCAGTATTCAGTCACAGGGTCTCCACCCTTATGACCATATCTAATTCCAATCACCCCCAAGTTCTACCTCTAAACACCATAGTTGGATTAAGTTACCACTATTTTTAAAACTTCACTCTGGAGATTATATTTCAACATGGGATTTCAGAGGGCACAGACTGTATCATACCGTAGCAATGGGTATATAAGTATAGGGAAAAAACAGTATTTACGGGATTCTCTATCTGTGGTTTTGGGTACCTAGTATGTGCCTTGGAACATCCCCCATGGCTAAGGGGGCTGAACCACTGTAATGGACATAAATGTTGTTCCCTAGAGTGAATTGTGTTTTAGAACACTTTGATTTAAGTCACAAACATTTATTAAGTGCAGATAATGTTAAGGGCACTGTTAGGTACAGGGGGGGTACCAAGCTGAGTCAGTTGATCTTTGCCCCAAAGCATGTTGTGGGGAGGACCTTGTTTCTCAAAATGTATGTGGCTATGGAAACACCTGGAAGGTTCATTGAAACTCAGATTGCTAAACTCCACCTCCGGAGTTGTGGGCTCAGGAAGTCTGGCTTGGGGGTCTAACCTGTTCTGCCGTGACACTGATGCTGCCATTCCTGGACAGCCCCTTCAGAGCCACTCATCCTCTGGAAGATGTCATTCGCACATCTAAGCCACGATGCCGAGCAGCACAGCACTCCGAAACTGTCCTCGGAAGACAGTGTATCGTACCCAGGACTGTGATGGTTAAGATTCTCTTTTGTGAAAACCACCAGCAGACTGTAATTCAAATTTTTAAACATCCTTTAAAATATATATATATTTTAATATAAAAATATACACTAGTATAGGGCAGTGGTGACAAACCTATGGCACACCTGCCACAGTGGGCTGTTATCATTGAAAGCTCTCAAAGTTTCGGCATCACTGCTATGGGCAATAATCTGAGTAAGTATCATATCCAAAAGATATTTTCATGTTGCGTTAATCTTCCTGGCTCTGAGTAGGGGTTTGTGCAAACCGATCCTTACATAGTGCATAAATATTCGCTGGTAATCATCATTTAAGTATTGGCACCCATTAAATGTAAACTTGACTGGTCTGGACATCTAGAAGACCCTTTCATTGGAACAGTTCCAAGATTTTTAATCACTTAAGAATGTCTACAGATTTCAGAGCAGATCAATTATGGACCAGAATCTCAGAAGGGAAAAAAATAACAAGAACCAGTGCCTGACTGCATTGTGTGTCTCTTCTCAACAATGTACTTTTTGATCTTATTGCTTTAAGAGCTTCATTGGTTGAATTTAGACTGATTTCCCCAGTTATGTGGTATCTACATGATACATAAAACACCTGGCTCAGTTCTATGCACACATCTTATATTATAAAAACATATATTTTCTGCCTAAAATGTTTGGGCTGAAGACTTCAGAGAAATCTTTAAGGAACACATATTCATTGCAAGTCTCAGTAAAGACACTCATAGGATTTAAACATCTCTGTTTGTTTTTATAAATCTCAGCATTCTGATATGTAACCATCCATTTTGCTTTTCCACAAGAGGGTGTGGAGGATTTTTGTCATTCTCACAAATGACTGGTATTGTTTTCTTTGTATAGTTTTTTTCTCATCCTTTCAAAGCTTTTGAATGTTTTATATTAAAATAGATGTTTTATGTTCCGTGATTTAATTAAATTAATGAATACTTCCACTCACAGCTTAGAATGGAATGGCATTCAACTTAGCCTATACTAGTTTTGTGTTTCATTGTAGTTAGTACTTAAGGAAAAAAAATGCAAAGGATTTGTCTTTTGTGAAAAGTTGGCTTTCCATTTGCAGTTCTTCTACTTTGGAGAATATAAAAGATTTGACTTTTGAAACCTTCCTCCTGGTTGGTTTTATTACTGCTGAGGAAACTTGAACTTTCCAAGCAAGAACAGGAGACCCCAATCCATTCATCAGTGAGAGATGTGCTCCGTGTGACCCTCGAAAACTGTTTCTAGAATGTGTCTACGTGTGTGTCAGAAGGCGCTGCTCTCTACCTTTGCAGCCATGTTAGGGACTGATGAAATGAACCCCATGTGCACTGTAAGTCCTCCTCCTGAACACACCGCCCTAAATGCCGTCATACATGTACACGGCCTTATTTCATCTTGGCACATGTCAATTTCTTAGCCCTGTCGTTTGCTTTCTCTGACAGAGCGTGGGCTGCAGTGCTCTTCCAGGGCACAGTGCCAGCTTTGGAGCCCTCCAGTCTCCTTGATACGTGCCCTTCAAATTGACCACGATGCTTTGGGAGTTTGGGTGTTGATTTGATGATAACCCGGTGATTAAACAGAGCCACTGTAAAGATGACAAAGATAAGGAATAATTTGCACTAAATAGAAGTATTTTGTAATTATTTACTCTCTAAAAAGGATTACAAGCAATAGAGCAAAGAAGAGGTGCACCTGTGAATTATAACATCAAGAGCATCTAAATCAATGATTTGTATTGGTGTACGTTTGTCAAGATGGATTCTTAAAAATTTTTGTGATAAAAATGGGAAAAAACGTTATTCTTATATTTGAAGTAATTTGTTCTTCTTGTAGACAGCTGCTGCTGATTGTTTCTTTGCATGTCCATTCAGTTTGAAAAGTGATTTCACTTTGGCTTCAACTTTAGTTTTTTTTTAGTAGCAATTTTTTATTTCATTTAGACACATTAAAAGTGTATGTGGGCTTATGAAATATTTTATTATTTAATGTCATATTCTTGCTTTGATTTTTTTAAAAAAATAAAGCCATCTGTTTAGTAAACATGGAAAATTGATTGATATGAAACCCAAAAAGTTCATAGTGACAACTAAATAACAGATGACAGATTAGATAAGAACAAGTCATTAAGCTGGCCTATAAAAGGAGAGCCATCTGTACAGCTAAGACAGTCTTCCTATTGGTGACAGCAATAATGTTCTGAGTTCACGACAGCGAAGAGTTTATAGAATCAAATGTAATGCTTGTGAATTGTGAAGTGGAACTTGATTTGGTGTAATTAGTGTAGCCCTTTTGTCCCAGTGGTACATGACAAGTGAATGGAGATTATAACAAAATCCTTTGAGAACAAATAAACATTTCTTCTGTGTATGTGTTTCACCTGACACACAAAATGAGTCACTTACCATTATTTTCTTTGGCTGAATTATTAATAAATGTAGCAAAAAAGTCATTGTGGGTTAAAAAGATTTCTGCTTTAAGGTTCTTATAAATCCTAAACTAGATTTCTAACTAGAGAATAAATAAATAAACTGATTTCTTACTAGAGAATAAATTTATTGGACATGTTTAAGGAAGAACAGTCACGACCCCCAGGACTGGAAAGAACTGCAGGGTCACCTCCACTTGCCAATGCTATCATCCAATTTTATGTTCACTAAACAAAATACAAAAGAATAAAGCATCGTGTTGATTGTTTAAGATAATTGGATATGTTAGCTCAGTGGTTCCGCCGCCTGCCTCGCAAGCACGAGGACCTGAGTTCGATCCCCGGTACCAAAAAAAAAAAGATAATTGCATATGTTTAGCAGAGTGCAGCATCAGGCCTCAGGTATAAACACCTGGATCTGGTTAACTTGAGAGATCACAAAACAGACTGAATTCGCTTTAAGATACTTTTTAATTTTCTCTGCAAAGGGCAATATGCTGAACAGCACAGAATTACTTGAACCTTTGCTCTTTAACATGGACCTCTTATTAGAATTAAAAGTGACTTAATCAGTATTGGATTCTTATTTTGGTTTCTGATACCCTTTCTCTCTCTTTCTTTCTTTGTGGTGGTACAGTACTAGGGTTTGAACCTAGGTCTTTCACACTGAGTTACATCCCAAGCTTTATCTATCTATCTATATCTATCTATCTGTCTGTCTGTCTATCTATTTAGAGATAGGGTGTCATTAGGCTGCCCTCACTGGCCTAGAACTCACAATCCTCCTGCCTCAGCTTCCTGACTAGCTGGGGTTATAGGCATACATCACACACCTGACTTCTTTGTTTCTTTACATACTATGTGGAAACATACTAATTGATGCTGTACAGTGAAATACTTTTGAGATTTGATTGGCTTGGGGCTGTGTGGAGGATCATTCTAGATCATAATACAAGGAGATATTATCTGTACTTAGGAAGATATAAGAAATTCCTGCCTTCAAATCTTGTGCCTTACATTTTTGTCATTTTATTGGATTGGTTAGGCCACACTTATTTGGATGGGGAGATTTTAGAATAAGAACATAAAGAAGAAAATAAGACACTGATATATCTAATCTACCTCTCATAGATAATGAGTGATGCTATTTTAATGTGCCTAATTTTTTATGTTTATGTATATTTAAAAAATAAAACAGCTATTGCGTTTTAAGTAAGTTTGATGGTTGCTTTTCTACTTAATGTGTTGTGAAGATGTGACATGTCATTTATATTATTATTCATAACATAGTAGTTCACACAGTGTGCTGTGCCCTTTTTGATACTACCTTTCTTGAGGGATGTTTAGATTCCCCAGCCCATCATCATGATACAAAATCTTAGTCCACAAATCTTTGGTTATCTATGATTGTTTCCTTACAGTTCCAATAAATACAAAAGCTAGGATAAATGTATGAAATTGGCTGCATACCACCGGTTTTCCTCAAGAAAAGTTATCAGCCTAGCATTCCTGTACCAATGTCCATGTTCTTTGGACGCTTCTTAATATATTTCTTAAAATGTTGTAATTCTAACAGTGTATTATATCTCATTTTAACTTGACTTTATTTACTGAGATCAGTCTTTTGTTCATTTGTCTTTAGTCACTTGAATTCATTTTTCTTCTGTGAGTTGCTTATTTGTTTCCTTGGCTCATTTCATTTCTAGAGAGTGTATTATGATTATATTATTATTGTGACTTATTTTTATATTAAATGTCTTATGTTTGTACAATATCCCATGTTTGCAAAACAAAGCTCGTTTCATTTTTGTTTTATTTCAACTGTCATGACAAATAACAGTCATGCTTAATTCATTTTCTAAATTAATTAAATAAAGAAGAGTAATTCGACTTAGACGCTCCAAGAGGAGGAGGTGTGAGCAGCACCTGCACTGGTGTTCAGCCTGAGTTCTGGGGAGAGGTGGAATATCTCGCTTTGGCACTTTCAACCCCAAGTCTTCTCAGTAGACTCTACTCTGTCGAGCCCTTAATTCTTACTGTACTTTAGATGGTGCGTCATAATCATCCAACCAGTGAAGCTTTTACTGACCAGGCCTGGGCATCTAAAAAATAAAAAGAAGAAGGACCAGCCTCCTGGTTTATTTAATGTTTAGGAGCTGAGCCAGTGGATAGGTAGAGAAAGGAAATCGGATTCAGTTTTTCAGTAAAGGGGTCTGCATTTTCATCAGTTTTCAGAAGGAACTGGTAAAGTCTCTGAAGGAGTCAGTCATAATAGAGGACTGAGAATAAAATTCAGGTTACCTTGAAATTTCTTCAGGAAGAATGATTTCAAGTTTACCTTATGAAACTACTGAAATCTTAAGAACTGGCCTCTATCCAAATAAATGAAAGTGGTTCCACTGAAAATTAAGGGTACCTGGTGTATTCTTTGGAATTCATCTCAAGATGCAGTATGTATAGTACATGCACCAATTCACTACTATGAATGTGCTCATTATGCATTGCAGACATATACTAAAAACAAAGTACAAAAGGGCAGGTGTGACAGCAGCATGGTATATCCCTCATGGAGTCGCAGGGCTGGCCTGCCAGAGGAGCTGAGGGTGTAGAAGTTCCCTTATTTCCTTGCATCTAAAGAAACTACATGAGTAACCAATATAAGAAAAAATTCTTTTAGAAAAAGCATAGCTTTTTATATTAAAGATGAGTTAATAGTATGCATATACTGCTTGGAGCAAGACATAAAAAAATTAACATCTGCAACTATTGGATATCTGTGATATTTCTTCCAATTTTACCATGTGTTTGGTTGTAAATTTTTCAGTTTTCTATTGTTCTCTGTTAATCTTCTAAAGACCTCTGCCTTAGGCTTCTGGCTAACAGACTCAGTATTTTAAAATTCTTGTATATTTTTGCTTTCATTACCGAAACTTATTGTTGCTTCATAGTTAAGGTGTTTTTCTTAGCTTTTATACAGCTTCAGATAACAGAATTCATTTATTTTCATTTTGTTTAGCATTTATTAAGCATCTTCTATGGACAAGGTACTCTTCCAAGTGCTGGGCATATAAAGGTGAGAGCATGGCCTCTGCTTTACTGGGTAAAATAATCTCCAGAAGAGGTGGTTAAAAGGCAGGAAGCAAAATGCTAATGGTTACACAGATTCTTACTGAAGAAATGAAAAACAACGACTTATCAACCAAGTCTTCTTAGAGTAAGGGCCACTGAGTAAAATTTTTACAGAAGATGGAGGTGAAATCTAGGAAGAGGAAAAAAAGAACATGCATAGTTTATGTGGAGGTCTGTAAGTGATCTTTATTGTTTTAGTTAGTAAGATTTGAGTCCAGAATGACAAATTGCCAACAGTGGCTACATCACTGGATTGTCTAGGTTTTCAGATGGCCCCAGGAGAACACTATTATGTGGATTCCATAGGATTTTTCATCTTGAGCTCCTGCTAACATCTTTTTATTTACAGCTTATTACAGGTAATATCACTTAATGTGTCCATTGTTTTATTTACAGCAGTACCACATTTCTGTGATATAACTTTGAAGGATAATGGATGATAAACCTCCTTCTCCATAGTCCCAATTTCTCTTTCCCTTCCTGTCTCCAATCCTGTTACATGTATCATTGGGAAAAATTTAAGACCCATCAAGGAAATATACCTTTATCCTTTTCTGTGGGCATACTTAGACCAGACCTTTCTTCCCATTAAGGCTAGCAACTATAGAGCATCACGATGTAATTCAATATATTGCTTCTTTCATTAATGCCGTGTTATAACAAATAAATGTTAGCTGAACTAAACAACGTGCCTAACAATATAGTTGGTTTACATTCTAGAACAGGCTCCTTGTATCAGCCTCCTATTGCTGCGTAACACATTACCCCAAATTTCATGGTGTAAAATATGGCACATTTATTGTCTCACAGTTGACATGTGAATTAGATGGGTTTTCTGCTTCTGGTTCTTACCAAGCTGCAATTTAGGTTTCAAATGGGGCTGTATTAACATCAGCAGTTTGACTGAGAAAAGACCTACTTCGAAGTTCCTTCAGACTGTTGACAGAATTCATTTTCCTGCACCTGTAGTAGTCATAACTGCTAGATTGTTCAAACCACCAAGGGAAAGAGAGAGAAAGAGAGATAGACACTAGAGAGTTTTATAGCAAGATTCAATTTTATGGGCCACAAAGTTATCATGGAAGTAACATTCTGTCATCTTTCGTATTATCGCTTGGAAGCAATTGGACGTTCTGTTGCTACTCAAGAGTAAGGGATCATGTATAAGTACAAGGGCATGAATACTGAGAGGCAGGATCACAGGAGTTACTTGGCCATCACTTTTCTTACCTTTTCTCAGGCCAAGAAGAAAGTAGGCTGTAGGGAGTGGCAATATTCCCCAGCCGTATTTTAAGTATCCTTTTTTTTCCCTTATATTCTTTTATTGGTACATTTTATATATACAATACAATTACATTTATCATTGGGTGCTTGTACCTGTACATGATGTATCTTGGTTCCTATTTTTCCCTATTCCCTGTCCTCCCTTCACCCCCTCCACCCTTACATAGACTTTGTTTCCATTTTTTTTCTTTTCTCATAATTTTTCATTTACCTTCTTTCCTTTCCCCTTCCCCTCCTGCCACCCCTACCCCTTTGGACCTTTTCTTGCTATTTCAAATTATCAATTATTCATTTTAATCATTTTAATCTTTAATTACACTTTCAGTTTCTCACACTAGAGAAACTATTCTGTATTTACACGTGTGTCCTATTTATTTCATTTAAGAGTATGGCCTCAATATGCATCCATTTAGCTATAAATGTCGCTAGTTTCTCACTCTTTATGGCTTAGTAGTACTCCATTTTATAAAAAGAACCACTTCTTCTTTATCCAGTTTCCAATTGATGGGCAATTGGGCTGTTTCCAAGCTTTAGCTATTACAAACTGTGCCGCTGTAAACATGGGTGCACATATATTGCTGTGATATGATTCTTTTAATTCTTTGGGGAAAATACCCAGCAGGGGAATAGCTGGGTCATATGGGACCTCTAGTCCTAGTTCTTTGAGGTATCTCCATACTGATTTCCACAGTGGTTGTCCCACCAGCAATGGAAAAGGGTTCCTTTCTCCCCACACCCGTGCCAGCATTTGTTATTGGTTGATTTCTTGATAGTACCCATTCTTTCTGGGGTGAGGTGGAATCTCAGTGTTGTTTTCATCTGCATCTCTCAAATGACCAGGGATGTTGAACATTTTTTCATATATTTATTTACTGCCTTTACTTCTTTTTCTGAGAAATGTCTGTTCATTTCAGATGCCCATTTTTGAATTGGGTCTTTTAATTTGGGGGGGTGTGATTTTTTTCAATTCTTTATATATTCTAGATAGTAGCCCTTTGTCTGAGGTACAGCTGCTAAAATTTTTTTCCCACATTGTAGGTTGTCTTTTAGGTCTGTTGGTGGTTTCTTTTGCAGTGCAGAAGCTTTTTAATAAGATGAGATCCCAGTTGTTGATTCTTTGTGCTAATTCCCATGCTGCTGAGGTTTTATTCATAAACTCTTTTCCTATGCCAATGTCATCAAGAGTTCCACCTAACTTATCTTCCAGAAAGTTTAGTGTTTCTCTCTTAATATTTAGATCTTTAATCTACTTCGATCTTAGTTTAGTGCATGGTGATAGATATGGGTCTAGTTTTAATCTTTGGGAGGTTGAAATCCAGTTTTTCCAACACCATTTATTAAATAGGCTATCTTTCCTCCAGTGAGGATAGTTGGCTCCTTTGT
>NW_004624822.1:7110939-7211342 GCF_000247695.1 Heterocephalus glaber | reverse complement strand
TGTGACCTTCATTGTCTTTTTCTAGGATATTGTTTAGAATTGTTTGGAGTGCTGGTGTGGTGTTCATGAAGTTTCTCAGGTGTTCTTTGTTGTGGAAGTATCTAATTTCCCCATTGATTTTGAAAGATAATTTTGCAGGATACAATCTAGTTTGGAAGTTATTTTCTTTTAGGGCTTGGAATACGTCACTCCAGGCTCTCCTTGATTTGAGGGCTTGTGTTGAGAAATCTGCCATGATTCTGATGGGCTTTCCTTTGTAGGTGATTTGTTTCTTTTCTCTGCCTATAGGATTTTGTTCTTCTCTTGGGTTTCTGGGATCTTAACTATTATATGTCTAGGTGTAGATTTTTTTTGATCATGGCTAGTTGGAGTTTTATATGCCTCACTTCAAAAATTGCCTGGGGCTTAATGCCAGAAACCCATTTTTGTAGTTGGACACACACTTTTCAGTTTGCCGCCTTCTCCACTCCATATATACACTGAAGTCAGGCCTACTCTGCTTGTTTACTAAAACTGCTCTTGTTTCCTCAGGCTATCAGTTAGGGGTTGCTAGAGGAACAGATTCAATATTTAATATTAAATATTGCACACACACACACACACATATATGTATATATATGGGTTACAAGATAGGCTTATGACTGCCTGCACAATCAGGTATGCATGAATGCAAAAGGGTCATAAGTACACTGGCGATCAGAAGGGCTCAGTCAAAAGTCAAATGCCGGGACCTCACTACAGAGTCCTCTGCAAGTCCATATCAGGCAACTGAAGGGTCTGTGCTGGAAGCCTGGAGGTAGACATTCAAAGGCAATGAGGAAGACCAGAGCTCCTCTGAGAAGCAGACATGAAACTGCCTTCTTCTTACCCATTTTATCCCATCCAGGCTCCAAGCCTCTTTTTTGGTGCCACCCACACCCAGGGTGGGTCTTCTGTGCTCAGTGAGTCCCTCATCCAGACACACCCAGAACTCTGCTAGACCATCTGCCAGGCGTTTCTCATGCAAGTTGACACCACAGTTAACTGCCACGTTCAAGAATTGGAGTTGAGCTTCCCTAGAACCTTTATTTACCAAGCTCAACTGGCACTGGTATTTTGAATATAATTTTAGATGCTGCCACTTCTGATAGAGGTAGGGGTGTATGTAGTGTAATAATCTATAATTTTTATTTTTACAGAACATAGTCATTGGTTAGAGCATTTTTAGTCAGTGGTCCTCACACCAGTTAGCTTTCACCACTGTCACTCTATCAGAATGATGGTTTTCATTACCTTAGTTGTATCTCTGCCAGCCAAATAGATAAGAGAATCAGCTGAAAGAATTATAAGTATTTGAGAAAACAGATGTCAACATAGTCAGGGTCTTACCCTCAGGGAGCTGACAATCTGGTAGGGAATAAATGACAAGGCAGATATAACTGTGGCGGTAATATATAGTTTGCAATGTTACCTTATGCATTCAGTAACTTGCTCGGACTTCCATCATAAATTTACTACCATTTCTTTGGAAGACACTGTCCAAGATGTGATACAATTTGACAAAGAAATACTGGTCTTTGACCTGTGGTTTGCTTTTAGTCAAGGAGTTGTGTTTGCTGAAGCCTTCAGCTTATTATCCAGCAGTTTATCTTGGGAGGCATCTATATTTTTGGGTATTTAATACTCAGAAATTAGAATTTTAATGAGTGTCTTGGATCATCATTGCTTATCATTTATGTATTTTAAAAATAGATATTAAATACCTATGTTATAGGGATTGGTCAGCTTTTTATCTGTGAGGAATAATGGCAAGCATTCCAGAACTCATTTGGAAATCTGAATTTGTTATTTTGAACATATAATAAACATTAAGATATGCCAGTTTGATTTCTCTTATGCAATGCACTATTTATTTATCTGCCCATCCCACAAAATTTGTAAACAACTTGAGATCATGTAGCCTTCTTGATACATAGAACAGAGGTTGACAATTGGCAACTCACTGGCAGAATTCAGCAGTTCAGGATATTTTATTGAATTAACTTCCAACTTGTGACTCTACAGACAAGACTTGATTTATCTTTTCAATTTAGGGAAATAAATATATAATCTATTTAAAATTATTTTAATATAAATAGCACTAATTTGACTTTAGCCAACCTACTCCTTTATTTGGAGAATAAATCTTAATACAGTATGTAAAGGTTTATGTGAATATGTTGGATGTCAAGTAGTGCCACACTACAATAAATGTTTATTCCTCACACTTCTGGAGTCAGCTGGGGTCACTTCTCCTGAAGTTAGCTAAGTTCACTCACATGTCTGCAGCTGGCTGATTTAGCCTGTTGTCCTTGGCAAAAATGACTTAACTGGGTTCTAGATATTTCTTATTTCCCAGCACACTGGCCCAAGCATATTTTTATGCTGATGGCTGAGAAGGAGAGCACAAACAGATATATACTCAGTGCTTTCCTGCTCTCTTCCTGAGTCCATTTGCTAGTGTCCATTGGTCAAGTCAGGTGACTGCTGAGTCAGACATGGGGAGGGGGATGCCTAGTAGGAGATACGCAGAATTATCTGAGGTCACTTTTGCTATCTTCCGTAGGTGCTGCATAACCCTCGGTGTCTATGATTTATTTCCAAGTCCCAGGTGTGCTCACATATATGTGCACAAAATGTGCATGCATGTCTAACTTTGTAGTTTTGGAATTATAAAACTAAGCCCCTTTAAAGAATGAAAGTCAATAAATAACTGGCGTTCTCTTTTTCTTCAGTGGTTTTTATGTTGTTCTACTTGTTAATTCCCTTTGTGGAGGAAAAAAAGCCATGCATAAGTCCCTATGAAATCTTTGGTTTTAATGGAGCCTTAATGACCTTGGTAAAAAATTGATACTTTTATATATAAAATGCATTAAACATTTTGGAAAAAATGCTATATAATGTCACATATTATTTTGCTTAAAGGTGGAAATACTAAGTCAAAAAATGATCAAGCAATAGTAATTAAGAGTTATCCTGAAAGCTCTTCTTGGCTAAGCAATGGCTTTATCCATTCATTATTCACTTGTTGAATGAAGTTTGTCAGCATTTAAATGTTAAAGAATAAAGGCTTTGCAGAACTTTTATTTTGAATATAAGTATATAAACAGGCACAGGTTTTTCTTTGTTGGTGTATATTCTGCTTTTGCAGGGTTATTCATTTTGGTAATTTACTGTGACTATCAGAATGTAGTGATGTTTTTAATGAAAAAAAGTGGCAGATATGGGTTAAATAACACAAAGTTTTGTAGAAAAAATAGTGTTGAACTGAATACAGGATTGCATGTTTTAAATTTTGTTTCAAGCAGAAGTATCATCTCGGGGCTATAGAATGAATTTCATTTCTTAAGACCCATTTTCCTATACCCACCACAATTTGCATCTACAATATGAGAGTGTCACAGTTTTGTTTTGGTAAATTGCATGAGTAATTCTCCCCCCCAGCACTTGCTAAGTTGGTGCTTCCTTTTTTAATGGCTGTAATGTATTTGTAAACATGTTTCTTAACTTACTAGAAAACATGTTGGTTCCATCTAATTTATTTGCAGACAACTTACTGTCTGTTGAATCTTCAGCTTCCTTTCTTCCTAATGATGCTTTTGAAATATTATTTTAATGAATCCAAGAAACACATCATTGTATTCTTTATATTGTGGTTGGACTGCTAATGAGACTCATCCATTAAGTAAATGGCTTTGTAGGCAATGCAAATGTAATAAATAAAGTTAGTCTGTTCTTTACTACTTTCCTGCTGATGGGCATACCACATGCTGAGAAGGTAATGTTTCATGACCAAAACAGTTGAATTGGTAAGCAGATTGGAAATCTTTGCACTTAAAAAAATTGAAGAATATCATTCCTACTCCATCTGTTTTGTTTATCAAACAATAAGATAATATATTTCCAGTGCAGGCATTATATTTCAACATGGTGTGCCCTATAGAAGAAAGTCATGTCCGTAGGTCCACAAGAAAAAATGATTCTCCATAAATACGTGGTGAGGGGACCCTATTTAAAAAACAGAATTTTTAAGGAAGCAACATCCATAAAATGAGTGTATCAAAAACTAAATCCAGATTTTCTTTTCTTTTTTTTTTTCAGTACCAGGGATTGAACTTGGGACCTTGAGCTTGTGAGACAGGCGGAGGAACCATTGAGCTAAATCCCTGGCCCCAATTCAGATTTTTTTTTTTTATTTGACCTCATATAGGCTTTGGTTTTCTGCCTTAATATAAGGAAATATAAATGTCAAAAATGACATCACACAGTCTGTTTCCATGGAATTTAGTTGCAGCTACTAATCCCACCTTGTGAACCCTTGTTTCCTGATTGTTTCCAGCAAAATGTTTGAAGCATTTGCCTTCAAAGTCAGTTGGCAGGAACTATTATGATCACTATCATTATTATTATATTCACATTTATAATTGAATGGTGGTATCCGTGTAAGGCTTTAGATCAGTGAAAACTGACTCTCCTTACCATATAGTCATGGTCCTAGCCTGGCTGCAGTAGTAGAATTTCTCCACTGCAATAAAGGCATCGGCCTCTAAGGATGAAAGTATTAACTGATGGGCATTTTCAGAGGCCCTCTCTAAGGAGTTACTGTGGATTTGGGCACAAAGATAAACTCTGGCAGGCAATAGGCAATTTTCCTAGCCAACACTTTCTCTGTTGCATTGCCCTTGGGATTGATTTGGTGAAAATGAAATATAAAAGAAAGAGGAAATAAGGTCAAGCTTTGAATAGTAACACAAATTAAAGACTGTTTTCAGCTATGGAAGCAATTTTCCTATCAAGAAATTTCCAGTGTATCTTAAAATAAAAAATATTACAATTAAAATAAAAATTACTAGAATATCTTGGTATATGTGTGTATTTTTATATCTCTGAAACCAAGTACTTCTAGTTGATAACATATCTTATTTTTTAACCTACCTTATTTTTTGAACAGCCATATTTTGTTCAAGTTCATGAAATAATATTAGACTTACTGTCGATGTCATTTAAGATTTCATTAGCAACCACAGTCCAAAATTTTTATCACTTTGTTCCCAGTAATGATCTGTAATGGAAAGTAAAGCAGGTGTTTTACCTTCTAATAATGTTCTGCTTTCACAGACCTGGCTAAAGGAGTGATGAGGGGGCCAGGGATTTAGCTCAGTGGTTCCGCTGCCTGTCTTGCAAGTGCAAGGTCCCAAGTTCGATCCTTGGTAGGTACCAAAAAAAAAAGGAGTGCTGACCCCTGTCAGTCTCCAGCTTGATTTGGTGAGTCATTGTAGGCACTCGTTCTGCTGTAAAATCAGTTGTTCTCCTTGCTTGCGTCCCTGAAGTCTTATGGTGGCTCTCTTTGTAAGCTTGAGGTGAGATTGTCCATGCAGGCCCGTGCTGCCATAAGTACTCCGCCTTCTTCCAGATGAGGAGCAGTGTTATTGTAGATGTTTAACAATTGCTGGAATTGTTAAGAAACAGAAACATGCTATTGCCCTTGAGACTCGCCGACTGTAAGCTGTGGAACAGGAAGGATCATTCGTTCTGGTGCCATCTCTAATTGCTTGGTTAGGATTGAGTCGGGGTGCTGTGTTGGAACTCACTGTGAGCCAAGCCCAGTGTTAGCAGGGACGAGTAGTCTGATCCAGAAGGATTGGGTCATGGACATAAATTTTATCTCATAGCATAGAACATACACGCACAGAGGAGATATACATAGATAGATGATAGACAAGTAAGGAGGAAATAGCACATTGCTTGATTTTAGAGATGGATTCAAACTTGTTATCTATTTATATCATTATATATGCACAGTAGTTTCTAATGTCTAAGCCAAACGATTTAAGATTTGTGAAGTATGGGGTAAAGGGTTATGATACTCTGGAACTTAAATAAAACACAATATTTTGATAAAATTCACCCTAGAGCAATTTATGGTGTTCATACCAAGGAAAATTTCTTAATGATATTGTCTTAAATAATGTTTAGAATTTGCTGTGAAATATTTTTCTAGATTCTCATGAAAGTTGAAAGGATTCATTATACCATTCTCTGTATATTTAAAATTTTTTTGACAAAAAAAAAATTATATGGATGCTTTAAGTAGTTCTGTTAACAAATTCTTTGAAGTGGGTAATGTACTGATTTGATACCTGCTGATATCTCCAAGTGGGTTAGAATGTAGAATTATTGTTCCTTATATTTTAATTATAAAAAATCTTGATAGATAGTTATGAATCTGGCCTGATTTTTATTAACTTCTCCGACAAACTACAAAAGTCAGTCTAACATGTTGTTGTCTAATATGTTTGATAAAATTTCTAAAATCAAGCCATGTGGTATTTTCATAGTTTCCTCTCACTTATGCTCCTCCAATGTTTGCCTTTTCTGCCCTCAAAAAATAGCATAATCTGAAATAGTTTTTAGGATGCAGACCCATTGCCAAAGAAAGGCCCTCATGGAGTTTATTCATGGGTAGCGTCTCTCAATCTGTTTCTGACGCGTGGCAAGAATTTTCAATTGAAATGGAGAGAAAATATCTGCAAAGTGCAAATATTTCTATGCATTAGCTGCTTACTGTTCACTCTTCTGAGCTGCTGTTAGTATTATCTGTGTTGAACACATCTCAGTCTGTTCACTAAGCTTTTGATAGTTGCCCCCCCTCCACCTATGTTGAAAATAGCAAAAATGTAAATGTAAGTTAGGGAACAGAGAAGTGTTAGCAGTTTGCAAGAAAGTGCCTCCCATAAGTAAAGACAGAAAAAATACTTCACCAAGGATCTTCTCAAAATGATGATTAATTACCTTTTAAAGAAATTATTCTAGAGATATGCTATGCTACTCAGCAGTAATTTAAAGTTGGCAACCTGTTAACAGTTCCCCGTCTGCTCCACTGAGGTCGGCCAGCTTCTGTTGGATAACTCCACTCATAGAGTTTGAAAGCAAAGTGCCAATGCCATCCTCAAAATCTGAGCTGTCGCATTAAATTATGTCATGTTTGATGACAGGTCACAAGAGAAAGTGACGCGTGATTTCAGAGACACTAGCTTCCCAAAGTGTGCTCAGTGGAATTCTAGTTGTCCACCATTGTTAGAAGTTATTTTCTGTCACAAGTTAACAGAGTTCATGGCTTTTAAAGGGGAAGTTGAAACAGAAAAGGAAGGTTTATTGTTGTAAACAGTTCTATCCACAGTGAGTTAGAATGTAGGTGGGAGAAAGAGAAATATTTTACTATAGGTGGTGATAGTTGTCTAATTTTAAATTGCAGCTTCGGCTAGCATAAAAAAGAAATAATTTTAAATGAAGCTACAGAAGGTAATATGACAAGAGTTCCTGAGAAATTTAGAATGACATCAGTAATAGATCTGGAAGAGCATGTTATATCCCTTGTTTCTTCAGCATACCCACATAGATTTATTACTGTGAAATGTAACCAAATAATTAGAACGGGTACGTATGAGCAATAGGCATATAACTATACCTCTTCCTTGTGATTACTTGCTGCTCCCTTTAGTTCTGCTTTACAGGTGCGGGAGAGCATACCCGTTCTAGATGGTGTTAGGGTCTGACCAGTTCATCACCTCGTCTCTCTGCCTCCACACTCACAGACCTGGCAGCCAGCTTGCAGGAGTTTGGAGGATTCCTCAAAGTAAAATCCCCTCTGAAACAGCGGGCACTCGCGCGTAAAAACTTGTACTGTTGCTCTGTGTATTCCCAGTATATTGAGTTACATTTTGAAACATTATCTGTAAGCTTTACTTCATTACACAAAGTAGGAAGTGCAAAAGTATATAAAATGTATAGCTATGTGCTGGAACTTAATTTCTGACTTTAAATACCCATTCTGTCAGGTTGGGGGAAGGAAATGTTAGTTATTTTCAGAATTTCACTTCGCCTTTTCCTGGAGTCGTCCATGTCTGGGTATGGGACAGCATCCTGTCTGGTCCCCAGTGTCAGCCCAGGAGACTTCTGTTGTTTCTCGTTGTCCTCTTTGTACTTAGCATTAGTTGCTCTGGGTCCACATGCTGCGGGCATCTGCAGAGCCTCTGGGTCAGGGTTTCTGCTCTGTCCTTGCCCCTTCTGCTCTGGCTTTCACACCATGGTGTGACCTGAGAATTTAGGGGGGAAATGGCCGTGCACATACTCCCAAAAAGGAAAAGGTCCAAAGGAGCCATGTCTTTCTCCTCAGATTTTCTGTAGTGGAAGGAAGGGACAGGTCTTTTGGCAGTTCTTACATCTCTCAAAGCAAGTTGAGGTTTGAACCATTTTCCAGGCTTGATCAGAGCATTATCTTCATTGTTGTGGCTTCCCCTTCTGTAATTTTCTTTGCTTCCAACTGGAGAGGATTGTTGGGATGAGGAGAAACCATGTTCTTAATCACAAGGTTTTCTTGTGTTGTGTTTCTGGGAGCAAGGTGATTCAATTTCTTCCCTCAACCCTAGGTATCGAGACACAAAAGCAGGCCAGCCTTCTATTTGTACTTGACTTTTGTTTTCTCCCATTCTTTCCCAGAGGCAAAGAGCATAGAGTGGTGCAGGTATGTGAATATGGGATAAGATATTAGGAGAGATGCATGATGCCGCCAGTTGTTAGTGTAAAAATACTTCTACCAACTCTCATTTTTGACTTGGAGGTGTAAGAATTGCCTTCATATGCAAAGACAGTCTAGCAAATTTCAACATGTGTAAAAGGTTCGGTCTATCAAGATGGCCTTGAATTTAGGCTCCACTACTTGTTAGCTGTGGGAAAGCCATATAACTCTTCCATGTCACAATCAGCTGTATAAAAGGGGTGTGGCAGATTTCTTAGGTTCCACTTTGCCTATGAATTTAACAAATGTGACCATATTCCTAGTTCTCTCTCTTCTCAGGGTAAATTCAGAGCATTTTCTACCTTCAATCTATAGAAAAACATATCCAGAGAGAAAATGGGGAAATGCAATAAATGACGTGGATCCTGTCACAGAACACAGAATTTAGGGTATAGTAAAGAAGATTTATATAAGTTATTATGAGCTGTGATAGAAGGTGACTTTCCCATTCAGTGTTGCACCTTGTCCACTTGGACACGGTTCTGACTTCCACAGAGTTCATAAATCTATGGGATTAAAATACAGTGCTATATTTGAACAAATCATAATTATTCTATTTTTAAACTCAACAATTGTTCTTTTTTTTTTTTTTTGGTACCAGAGATCGAACTCGGGTCCTTGCGCTTGCACAGCAGGCGGCGAGACCACTGAGCTAAATCCCTGGCGCCCAGCAATTGTTCTTTTAAATAAAAAATGAATTCCACATATTACTGCAAAAGCAGAAAAAAGCCTTTATATAGTCCTACCTTCCAGTGAAAAGATAATGTGGACATAACCCGCTGAGAACAACACAACTCTTTGGTGGAATAAAAACAAATTTACTCTCTCAATAATTAATGAATTGTCCTGTGGCCTACCACCATGTATATTTTGACATTTTTGCTTAAAATATTCCCAAGTGAGTTTCTTTGGGTAAATTTCATCTTTCTAATTAGACAATCAACTATTTGAATTTAAGATCTGTTCTTGGTTTGTGGCTCTTAAGAACAACTAAAAGTCTTTTGCCTGTGAAGGGCATGGTTGACCAAAGGTTTGTAATAATTACCAAAATCTGTCACGAGCCTGAGAACCAAGATCGGAGGCCATGTGACCCTCATTTACTAGTTCTGGCTGTAGAAACATGATACGTGCTTACTGATTTTGAAAGAAGTCGGTAAGACAGCAGCTCACTTGTTTTTCTTCTACCATTGTATCCATATAAATATGCAACTTCAGTTGCAGATGTCTTTTCTCAGTTGGAATTCATTTCATAGTTTTTAGTAGTGATTTAAAATTACTTAAAATTATTGGATTAAAATATAGTAATTATGTAACTATTTCTGTAATAAGATCTCTAGTGCCTTAATTGCTAATGTAGGAACAACTGAATTCAGAGAACAAAACTTAAAAAAAAACGTTAAACACCCTCAAAAAAGATTCTGAAACAGCAGAACCTGTGCCAGGGCATAAACTGACATGTTTACATTTAAAATCAAACCAGAGGTGTCAAAACCCATCTGTTCAGCCATGGCTCCAGTGAATGACTGGCAGCTTTCAGACTCCTCTCTTTGAAAGAGGAAAGATCCTAACCCTTTTCCTCCACAGAGTCTGCAGTAATTCAGGGGAACATTAAGAATGAGTGTGAATAATGTCAGGGTGGGAACGTGACCCAACGTGGTGTCTGTGGTTGATTTACACACAGTACCTGGGAGCAGAGGAATTTGAGTCAGTTGATGTGCGCACATCTGTTTGGAAGCACAGCGCAGTTCATTTCAGTCATCCGTATTCTGATTCACAGCTGTTATGAAGTAAGGATTCCACTTTTGTCATGTTGGCTACAAATATTTCCTTCTACCAGATGGGATCTACTTTCTGAGGAAAGAATTCAAATTTGAGAGGGTAAATG
Source organism: Heterocephalus glaber (assembly GCF_000247695.1). The sequence continues at coordinate 7,200,861 of NW_004624822.1, read as the reverse complement.
AGAATAAGTAAGGAGTTGGTAAACACATGGCCTGAGTCCCTCTGACATGTACTTGAGGTGTTGAGAACTCACTGTCCACAGAGGCAGTGTGTAGAGAAAGTATAGGAGTCTGAGAAGTTCCTGTCGCCTAGTAAATTAATTTTCTCAGGTGTGTTAAGTGAGAATTGAAAATAAGGGTATTACTTGTAGCCGTTTTCCTTCATTTTTGGAAATGGATCAGAAACAGCATGCTGTCTGAAAATGGACCAGTCCTCATTTCATAAATACTGAAGAGATTTCAGGGAGCTGGAATACTTTTGGATTCTGAGTGCCGAAATTAAAAAGAAAGAAAAACTGAAACCCAAAGATATTAGAAGGTTAAAGAGCAAAACAACTCATTGTATATAAATACATACATTTACATTTTATACAAATGCATATATCATGAAATATGTGCACGTGTCATAGTAAAACTATGTTAGTGTGTAGACTTACAAACACATAGCAGAAAAAGCAGATGTGCAAATTGATAAGTGATGTCTGCCATGGGAATGACATACAGGAGAATATGTGATCTATGTTTCCCTTGTGAGCACATGGTGCCTTCTGCTTGTTCGTTGGTCCCCGGTTTTCCACTAAGCCTGCAAAGGAGGCATTGCCATCTTTACTTCTGAGTTAAGGAAACTCAGGACTTGTAGCTGTCATATGCTGCGCTGAAGGCAGAGGCAGCTCCATCTGGCTCTTTGTACTCCCCCAGCCCTCTCTCTTTCTGAGAGGTGAAGTCTGACTTCACAGTTGGTGTTTTATGTGCCAGTTGGACATTAATATGCCCTAATAAATACACAGTTCATTCTGCATCATGGCACCACATATATGTGTCAGGGCTTTCTGGATTCATTGGAGCTATGCAGATATATTTTCCTACAGAAAACAGCATGTCCCTTTACTAGTACCATCCAAGGGGCTTAGTAACTAAAAGCCTTTATGCACTTGCCGTGTTTTCTAAACTCATTTTTGGAAGACAGTATGTGATGAAGCGTTTTTCTATCCATTCCAAGTATAAAAAACAATCTGACATATATACTTGGATTGCTAAAATATTGGGATTTCTAAATATTTTTAATGATTTATAGAGCCAGAGAAGAAAATCCAAGATTTACAGTTTATCAAATACTGCTATGAAATTAATCTCCAGCATAATAGTGATTAGTGGAGAAAGCTATTGCCTTGATGTGGAATATGGTATCATTTGGGCAACTTCCTATGGTTAATATTGTTTTTAAAAAATTTATTAGCATATGTTTGTGATACACAGTGATTACATTCGCCCCAGGGGTTTGATATATATACATATCAGAGCTATATCATTTTTTTTTTCGGTTCTGGGGGTCGAACTCAGGACCCTGTGCTTGTGAGGCAGGCGGCGGTGCCACTGAGCTAAGTCCGCGGCCCCAGAGCGATATCATTTTTGTTTCCCCTGTTCCCATCTTCCTCTCTTTTCCTTCCTTTCTCCGTTTCTTTTATATCTCTGCAGAGTCTACCTCCCTGTTTCTTAGCGTAGCTCTTTTATTTTAGGCTTTAAAATATTTATATTTTGGCACTTCCAGAAAAACTGTGTGATATTTAGCCTGTTGTAACTGACTTATTTCACTTAGTATTATGGTCTCAAGATCCAACCATTTTCCTACAAATGACTCAAATTTACCCTCTATGGCTGAGTTATACTCCATTGTGTATACATACCACATTTTCTTTATCTAGCCATCTGTTGATGGTCATGTAGGCCATGTCTACGATTTAACTATTTTGAGTTTTGCTGCTGTAAACATGGGTATGCATGTATTTTTGTAGTATTATTAGCTCTTTCAGGAAGTCACCAAGAAGAGGTATAGCTGGGTCAAATGGAATTACTATTTTAACTTTCCTGAGAACTCTCCATACTGATTTCTATTGTGGTTGTAGTAGTTTACATTCCCAACAATGTAGAAGAGTTCCTTTTCTCCCACTTTTGAGTTCTTTATATATGCTAAATATTAGTGCTCTGTCTGAGGAATACCTGATAAAATTTTTTGTTTCATTCGGTATGTTCTCTGTTCACTCTGTTGGTTATTTCCTTTGCTGTGCAGAAAGTTTTTAATTTGATAATATCCCATTTGCTGATTTGGGGCATTATTTCTTGTGCAATTCAGTTGTGTTCAGGCAGTCTTTACCTATGCCTATGGCTTCCAGAATTTTACCATTTTTTTTCCCAGCAGATTCAGATTTCAGCTTTTATATCTATGATTAATCTTATGGATATAGAATACATCTATGTTTTTCTTTGTAGAAGCTTCTCTGGGGAAAACCATTCCATCGTCCCTTCTGCTACATTTTGGTTATGATACTTCCCTCAGAGTCTCTACACTGATGGGAGAAACTAACTTTATTTTGAAAAGCTGTCTTAAAATGAAACTTGGGTGTTCAATTTTCAAACTGATGGAAGTCCTTGGATTTGACAGCGGTATGTCATTCCATATTCCAAGCTAGCTTCGGCATACAAGAATGCACAGTGTTTCCTCTCTGGAGTCTTTAGACACTTTAAGCCCTTGTGGCTCATTCTCTACTATCTCTGGGCTCTTTGGAAAACCCAAGTGATCTCATATCTCATGTGGCCTTCCAAGGAATCCTTTAGTGTGCCTCATTCATTTCAGTGCTGTCTCCCAGGATCACATTCTGGATTTATCAAAGAGACCCCCTGGGTTAAGGATGTGTGTACGGTATAGATTGACCTTATTAACCATGCAAACAGCATGTGGAAAAACTGGCAAGTCTGTGGTATTTGTGCTATAGTTTATGGCATTGCCATTTGTATTATACTTACTTGTATACACTATGAAAAAATGTACAGTGCATTTTAAACTAGTAATTAGTAGAAAAGGAAGAATGTTTATATCATTAACTATTCCTTTAGTCAAAAATTGTGTGCACCAGGAATTACACAGCATTACCTGAGGAGGAAACTGAGGCAGAACACGTGCTTGTGTACAGGAAAATAGGGAAATCACAATTCTTAGTCTATCGGAGAAAAGCTTTTAACCAGTATTTCACTGTTTGAACTTCCTGATACAGATTCAGCTCTTCCTAGTGGCTGAGGAAGATAAATAGGCAATACGTGGACTGTGATCTCTCCTGCCCTTTGAGCAAAAAAAGAATTCTCTAGTGTATGCCAGCATGATTTATCACATTGAGGAAAGAATTTTCTCAATGGTGAATTTAGCACCAGAGTAAATATCATGGAAATGACCTCCCTCTTATAGAAAAACAAAACCATAAGTGACCAGGGGTCAATTTTTCTACTTTGTGTGTGGCTAAGAGAAATGTGTTGAATGTTTTACTTCCTCTCTGTCTATGTCTCCAAGCATAACCCACCAACTCACCAAACTAACAATGAAAATTTCCTTTGGTTTGGTTTGGCATAATGTAACTGCAAAGATGTGTTTTGGCTTTTCTTTGAAGTAGTGGCTTAGTCTGCATTCCACTCACATTCCTTTCTCTATCCTGTTCCCTTCTGTCTGTATGTTTTCTGGATTACTAACTTGTTGCATGTTACAGAATTCATTGCTGTCCAGAAGAAATTTCTGCAGTGACAGATGTGTTCTGCACTTCTTGGGCTCCCGTGCCACTAGCCACATGTGGTCACTGAGACTGAGGAACCGAATATCTATTTTTAGTTAACTTCAGTTTCTTTCAGTTAACTACAGTACACATATGTGGCTGCTGGCTACCATATTGGGCAGTGCAAATCTAGTTAGATTCTGAGAACTTGAGATAATTCTTGAATAAAAATGTTTTAAATGGGATCTTGAAATTTCTGAGAGACATGTAAGCTACTTTCAGATGTTAGAGAACAAAGGAGATGTTAACAGTTGACTTCTAACCAGTTTTTGAAGCTAGCCACTTCTCCTGTTCTTTGCAACTGCAGAGAGCAGAAGTGGCTGTAGCCTGTCTGAAACTTGCTTTGGGTTGGGGTTTTGTGCAGGCTTGAACCAACTTGCTTGCTTCTGAACTAGCCGAACATGACTTCTTTGCATTTACCATACTGAGAGAGAAATGGCAAAACAACTAGCAGGCAGGCCAACTTTGTCTCGATTTTCAGAGTACATACGAATGCACAGCTTGCTGCTGATGTAAAGCATGTGCGAAAAGCCCAGGGGGAATTACTCTCTTTCATGATTGAACACTGGTACTTGATGGTATGTGGAAAAACAGTCTCCTGCTTGTACGGGCCAACAGCTGGCATTATCTGATAAATAATCATTATGAGAGATAGCACACATTTTTCATGTTTTCTGTCCGATTTGTCAGAATATATTCTGTGTTAAAATGTGCATGTCTTATTGAAAAATATAATTAATAATTAAATTTATTTACAAAGATTTAGCAAGAATTGCAAAATTACTGTCTTTTTTTTTTTTTTTTTTTTTGGTACCAGGGATCGAACTCGGGACCTTGTGCTTGCGAGACAGGCACCGGAACCACTGAGCTAAATCCCCAGCAGAATTACTATCTTTTTAAAACTTCTGTGCCAGCACTATAGAATAGAAATGAAATGCAAGTCACATCTGTAATTTTTAAATTTCCCAGTAGCCACATCATAAAAATAAAAGAAACAGTTGAAATTAATTTTAATTTCTTTAGCCTAGTCATATATTTAATAATATATTATGAAATATAATATATTTTAATGGCTAATATAGTTAATGAACTATTTTGTGTTCTTTATTCTGTAATAAATCTTTGAAATCCAGGGTGCAGTTTACACCCCAACACATGATTTTGACTGGCAGTATATCCGATACTGAGTAATGACACAGGGCTGGTGGCTACCCTATGGGTGGCCCAAATTCTGGATGCCTATTCATGGAATAGAGAGGAATGTTTAAATCCATGAGGGTTGTTTGCCAGAAGACAAATATGGAATTATGAAATGCTCAGCTGAGATCTTCAGTGTATCCGTTCTTTTTGCCTGTTATCAGTTCAATTTGATCTGAAACTTGGTTAATAAAAAGACAAGATAACAATAATAAGGGGCCATTTGTAAGGATATATTTATGGCTTAAAATTTCTCTAGTCACTTTTGGTGCAATCCAAGTTTTTCTGAAGGTGTAACAATTCCTGAAGTCACTTCAAGTCCTGGGTTTATAGATTTGCTGTTTTGTCTCTACTCAAACACTTAAGCCATAAATGCAACTATTGTGAACTTTTTTCCCTTTAAACCCAGAGATTATCTTGTGCAAATAACCTTGTTTTATTCTTTTTAAACAAAACAATTCTGTCCTAGTTAACCTCAGCTAGTACTTTAATTGGTCTTAATACAGTTTCCCCTCATTTTTGCATAATTCTGTCAATTAAATCCGAGATTTTAAAAGGCAAAGTTTTGTGTGGGCACATTGTATAGGACTATTTTCAATAGCTGTTGGAGAAGGAAATTGTAAAGTTTTATTCCTAATATACTGTAATTAGACACTATTACTTGAATGTAGGGAGAAAAAAATGCATACCGGCTATGCCAGTGTTAGTTACAATTACTCTGTTGGCTAAATCAATTTATAGTTTTGATGAGCAAGACCCCTGAGACATGGGCTGAAAGGAGATAGAGCTGACTGATTGCTTCTGGAATTGTGTCAACATCCTTTTTAATGCAGAATCTCCAGAGGTTTCATTGTATCAGCAGATATTTGAGTCCTAAATTTGTTTCTTATAAAGTCACAGTGATTTTCACTTTTCCTTGAATACGATGAAACCTCGCACAGTTTGACTCAGGACCTGTTGGTTGAATGGATAGATGCTAAGTTAGCTGCAAGGCCAAATCACAGTGAACAATTAAGATGGGCTCAATGTATCCACATAATGGCTATGAATTAGAGAACATCAGTGTAGCAGAGAACACTGTATACAGCAGTACCTGGATTTAGCACCAATATAATACAGCACTACCATAGGAAATTAAGCATAAGTACTAATGTATTATATGTTCCATTTTTTCTTTTTAAATTTCCTGTAATTCAGAGAAGCTTTATAACAAGTAAAGACACTTAACATTTAAATTGGTTAGAATCAAAAGAATCAATGTTCAATAAATACGCTTTTTAAAATATAAAATGCTTGCTGATTGAGCAAGATTCTTAAATTTTAAAGTCAGTAGTCTAAACTTTATCTACCTTATACACTGTATCTCCTTCTTGGACTCCATTAGCAACAAGAGATCCATGGTTACTTTGGGAAATACCTGAATGGTTTATATCTCAAGTGATACCTCTGTTTCCCCCTGGGCTCATGGGACAGCAAGAGTGCAATTAAATTGATTTTAAATCACATTTAACATTATGTATTGATTAGATACAAGTGCTTTGAAGCAAATGTCACATTGCTGAGCTCCAGAAAGCATCTATATCGGGTAACAGAAGCAATGTGAGCTTTCATTTCTGTTAAGTAATTCGGCCGCTGCTATAAGGCATGCAAGTGAGATACTGTCCATGTGGCTAGCAAATGGCTCCCAAACCTTGTTATTGAGATGCAGCCCTCAGTTCAGTTTATTAGCTTGTTCTTTAATGCCATTTATATTTTATTACCTTGGAATACAGTCATAGGATCCTGGAAATGGAGTTTTCTTTAAACAAATGGTTCCTAAAATTTTTAAAGTCTTGTTAAGTGATGTCTAGGAGCAGACACAGTGTCGGCCAAGCCAGGTTTTGAGATAAGGGAAGGTAAAAATGTTCTCTGGAGTGGCCCGTGACAGCATCTCTGTTTCTCTAACTCTATTTCTGTCATCTTCTATCTGGAGAGCAAATTCCCGTTTAGAGGCTGGGGAGTTAAGGGATGACTTAGAGGAGTAGACGTCAGATATATAAAGCCTCATATTGTTAAAAATGGCTCTACTCAAAATAGTTGCCTTTTCGCACCAGGGGGTCCTCCAGAATGATAGCACTGAGAGGAAAACCCCCAGCAAGTGGCCTGGCAGACACATCACTCTCAGGCTTAGAGGTGGGTCCACGGGCTCCAACTGCGTGTAAACGATTCAGAGGTTCTGTGGTGTCTATTGGACATCCACCTCCATCTGATCATGCCGTGTGCTCAGATTTCTTCCTCTAATCTTTCTCTAATCACAGCACATGCTAAATTTCAGGCTGTGGGTATAGTGTGTTAACCATATTTCCACTGCTGAGGCAAAGTACCGGACATACACAAGTTGCAGGAGGAGACGTTTATTCTGGCTCATGGTTTCAGAGATTTCAGTCCATGTTTGACTCGCTCCATGGTGGAAGAACATCTTGGTGGAATGGTGTGGCTGAGGAAAGCTCTTCACCTCATGGCAGCCAAGAAGCAGAGAGAGGGGCGCAGAGGCAGAGAAAACTTACATCCTTCAAAGTCATGACCCTAGTGACCTATTTCTTCCAACTATGTCCTACCTACCAACAGCCAATTAGCTATGATCTTATCATTGCATTAATCCACTCAGTGGAGTCCTTCAGACTATATCAGCTGCCTACCAATCCTTCCACACAATGAGGCTTTGGGGAGTATTTTGGATCCCAACCATAGCATGTAAATCAGCTGTAGAAGACTGGTTTAGGATGTAGGAGACCTTGGCTTTGATCTCCAAAAACAAACAGACAAAACCACAAAAACCACAAAAACAAAAACAGACAAAAACTAAAAAAAGTCAAAAAACAAACAAACGAAAACATCCCCAAACCAAGCAAATGCCCCTCCATTGTAGATACTCTACTCTAACATGTCTTATTCATACTCCCAGGGACTCAGTCATTTTGGATGCATTGAAAAAGCAGCATTGCTTCGAGTTCAGTGGCACAAAGTGACAGGCTTGCTATGTGGGTGCAAATTCTGGCTGTACCACTTAGCTCTGAGATCCTCAGTGATCATCTCATCTCTCTGACTGTCTCCTCATTTCTGAAAGATGGGTGATAGCAGGACATGTCTCCTAGGATACCAAAAGGACAAATGCATGTAAGATGCTGAGGATTATACCGACCTGGTATTCAGCATTTAATGGACAGCAAGTAGGAGCAATTCAGTGGCATTGTTTTGCGTGGCCTTTTTGGACCACTACTTATTTTTATATACACTGGTGAGGAGGGACAAATGAATTTAGGATGTTATGCCTTAATAATGTGGGAGGATTAGGAGCTACAGATCTTAGGCCATGCTATCAGAAAGAGTTAGTGGAGTATGTGTCTCTATTAGGTTATTCGGAGTGAGCAAGTAGCCACTGAGACCCACCCGTGAAAGGGCAGAGGTTAGAGATTGCCTATAATCTGATTCTTTATCATCTAAAAGATGAACAGGCTACATCTCTACCTCCACGTGCTTCCCAGTGTGGTGAAGACAACTATGAAGCTAGGCAGTTTGGGTGTTGGTGCAAAATACCAAGGAACATGGAAGGCAGCACTTAGGAATATGATTGGGAGAAGTGCCTGTGTTCACTCATGGAAAGGATAGGAGAGAAATCAGGTAGGACCTCGGAGAGGTGCAAGACAGGTAGTAGCCAGCCGATGGGCAGTGAGGAAGGGCATCTTAGGAAGAATGGATGAATAGCACTGCCAGGCTTCAGGGTGCAGGTACCTCATGAAATCCAGTGTGGCTGGAGCACAGTGTATGAGGAGAGAAGTGACCGTGGGTGAGTTGAACTTCATATTGTACAGCGACTTCAGACCCCGAGATATGCAGAGGACCCTCGTGGCATAGGAAACCTTGGTACAGTTTTGCAAAGAGCGAAGTTGTGGTCACATGTGAATCTTAGAAACTGAGGTCTGTCTGCCTTTCCTATAACTGAGGGATATGAACAAGACTGTGGATCGAGCCTATGCTCTAAAATATACAACATTGTCTTTGTGCTTCAGGCCATGATGTTCCCTTAGCTTAAAGTCACATAGAGTCTGTTCCTGGCACTACATGGTGAGGCATAATTACAACAAGTGTAAGTAAGACTTTGCAATCCAGCACTGTGGACACCTAAACTGAGATCGATGCATTTCCAATCTTTTGCACCTGTAAAGAATATAGCAGCGAACAACCTTGTACATACATCTTTTAGGGACTTGTCCAGTTATTTCCTTGGGATAAATTCCTAGCAGTGGGTTTGGTGTTTTAGGGCTTTTGATATATACAGTCCCAGAACAATTTGGACGTCTGAAATTATGGCAGATAAACAGGGACTGAGTTTTGTGGCAGTGCTGGAAGTGCAGTTGTGGAAATGAAGTATGCGGTGAGCCCTCAGGCCTGCGCGCACACACGGGTCTAATTTTTCTCTTCGGACTTCTTCGTGCCACTCCTCCTCTGCAGTGATTGTAGTGCAACTCGACTGGATGTGTATCTAAGACTGACAGGGTGTTTGTCTGTAATGACAAGTGCTTGAAGGTAGCAGCAAATGATGAGTGGCCCTAGGGAGACATCACCACCCACTTGAGAGAGATCCATGAAGGGTTTATGACCCGTTTGAATCCTGATCGAGCATCGCTGTCTTGACCCTTGGGGAACCAATTGTCTGGAATACTTGCTGTGTCAGTCTGAGCGATGTGTTTAGAATGGCCAGGAAACCTGGGAGCCCAATTGTTTGTAAAACATAGAGAGAGTGAATTATCAAGAAGTCCTAGAGATCGAGTATGTTTCATTGCTATATTCTGTATCCTTATTTGCTAAATATATTGATGAGCTCACCAGAGCCAACCTCCAACATGTTAGCTTACCACATTAAGTCAGTTGAAAATATGGGCCAATAGACTTTCAATTTTTATCTCAAATAAGATGATTTGTAAGCCTTTCCCATTTGCCCCTTGTCTGCTCTAGGTGCATTTACTTGCCATGTATCATTTCTGTAGAAATACTAATACACCTATAGTGGTTACCAAGTGAAAGTCTGTCTAGTCCTCAGAGTTAATAATACTGTGTATGTATGGAGAATTAAGGCGTTTCAGAGAGAGGGCCGTACCCCTTGGACTGAGGGAAGAGCAAACAGTCAGGCCGGGCCAACTTTGTCCTTATTACCCCTCCTTGCTCAGAGACTCTCTTGAGAAAAGGCAGGAGTGCGGATGGGACAGCTGCAGACTGTCAGGTTCTGAGAGTTGTGCAGCTAGTTACCCATCATCCCCCTTCCTGAATCCCAACTCATCTTCCATGCTTCAGGTTGTGAGGCCTACAGGCTCGGAGCAGCTGGGCTGGATTCATGGCTATAGATTAAGGTAGAGCACTATCAGGGTTAGTAGGTACATTGCTCTGTGATCTGTATCTGCTATTCGCGTTTCTGTTTGCTCTCAGAGATAATCTCGTTAGAATCCACTAGTGGTGCTGGGGATTGCCCAGGGCTTCTGGTGAGAAACAAGGTGTTGTCTGAACATGGGGTGGGCACTCTTGGCTGTTTTTAGAAGCTAATGGCTGGAATCTTCTGCTAGAAAACAATAACCACAAAAAGCTTCACTAAATGTTAAAGTGGTTTGCTAAACTTGAAAAAGGTAGGAAAACTCCTGTATAAGTAGGTGCGGAGAAACATCAATACTGCCCATTGAGCAGTCTATTCTTCTAATTTGAAAAGAACAACTATTTGTCATGGTTCTGGCCCTTGAGCTGGCAGATACCTAATTAAATGCATGTGAAATTCAAAAGGCTTTACTAAAGGACAGTAATTTTCCCAGGTTGTTTTTAAAGTTGCTGGGATGAAAGAATTACGTTGAGAAGATAATGCATAGATTCTTCCATTGTGCACTGAGGTCCTGAATCGACCAATCACGCAATGCTTATTCATCAGTGTGTTGACTTATAATTTGAAACGAAAGGCACCGTTTCCATTTATTGCTGACTCCAGGGGTAATACTGGTTCCATTTTTGAAGACTGTGGCTTGGGTGGGGAAGCTGCCCTTAGAAGAGACTGTGGCATAAATCAAAGTGATTTTGGAATAAGTCGCTGGACGTGGATGGGGCCAGCCTTGTCTTTTATGTAGTCTACTCTAACTTCTACTTGAAGTTGTGATGCCTGTGCTCAGTAGCCAGAATGATCTTCCCCTGGTGTTAATTGGTCGAAGTCTTGATTATTGTGCGTGCTACTCTCGCCTGAATCCCTCTCTCTGGTCCTTCCTCCCTTAGACTGTGCCCCGTGTCCGTTTGGGGCCTTTCTGTCCTGTGGACTATTTTGCCCTTGTTCCCTTATGGTTGAAATCGCATGTGGAACTGACTGATGTGATTGATGGCTATGTAGGAAATCCCAGAACCGGAGCTGAAGGGGTTGGGGTTTCTTGCTTACTTCTTCCCTGACTGAGCGAGCGTCAGGGTGGCGGTGGCTCCCTCTCATCATAGCCCTTCCTCTACGCCAGCCCTCCCCCAACCCGCACTTCGCCATGGCATCTCCTTGGTCCTGGAGCCCTAGGTGGGCCAGGGCTTGCTGCCGTTGCTCCTCTCAGTGCCTCCACTGTCTCTGAATCTCGTGCCTGCCCTTCTGTTAATAACCTTTGTGTTGCAGTTTCCTCCTTTGAACTGAGTTAGATGTAGAGTCCTCTGGGAACTTAATACAAGGGAGGTAGATCAGTCAGACACACAGCAGTTGGTCTCAAACTTGGACATACATTAAAACTCCGTATCGTTGGACTCTAACCCTCCGAAGCCCAAAAGTGAAGCCCAAGACGCTATGAGGTAATTCTAATATTTTGAGCAACTCTGGCCACTACAGAAGGTAGCATCGAGTACTTTGATTACTTTTCCTTACACAGCTGTGAAAATATTGAAAGAGAATCAAGGGGCTTTTTTGTTGTTGTGGCTGTTCTGGTTTCTCCACAGTCACATGTTAGATGCAAATAGGTGTGCTACCTGAAGTGAGATTTGGGCCAGTTGGTGACAGCTTGTTAACCCTCCTTCAGCAGAAGCTATCCCCGATTATGCAGGTTAAACAGCATGTTTTACTTTGCACACAGCTGTTAGTCTTGCTAGATGCTGGTTACCTCGTAATATAACTGGTAATAGTTGTCTATTGCAAGAGTCTGCTTTATTCCAGAATAGTAAATAGGACAGAAGGCTGGTTGGAGGATATCACTTTCATTCATAATATTAAATATTTATTCAGCAGTTACCATGGGCAAGCCATGGTCTAGATCAGGGTTGGTAATTATAACCTTGAACCAAATCTGGTCTCTGACTGTGTTTGTAAATAAAATCCTGTTGGAACACAGGTGTGCCCATTCAGTTATATATTGTCCACAGCTATTCCTGCCCTCCCATGATGTCAGAGTTAAGTGATTGCTACAGAGATTGCATAGTTCACAAAGTCAACAGTATTACTATGCAATACCTTACTGAAAAAGGTGGCAGACCCTCGGGCTAGATCTTGGGAATGTATTGGCAAAGAAAGTGAACATCTTCCATCATCCATTGCTGGGGACAGACAGTGAATGGAACACTCCCAGACCCTTCCTCTGTGGAGCACATCTCCTTGGGGGATAAAGAAGGCAATAAAGAAGTTTATAAGGTATAACACATACTGTGTCTTTCACTGGCAAGGTCTAGGGAGAAGAGCAGGTCAGTGAAGGGACATAGGAAGTGTGGCAGGTAGCAGGTGCTTTGGTATATGCAGGACATTTGGGGAGGACCTCCACGAGGAGGAGACCGTTAGCCTCATGTTTCTAGCGCAGTCTCCGTTTCCTCTCCTCCTAAGTTTATACAATTAACATTGCCAGCCTCTACTGAATTTATATCTGGGAAAGTAGAGATGATTTTTCAATTATTGGGACCCACCAGTAAAAGAAAGTGAGAGAAAATACAGCCTTGCAAAATTCTCCCTTCAGGAAGCTGTGTTTACATTTCTCCTCTTCATCAAGGGGAAGATAAGTTTCACAGCACAGGGATATGTTGTACCCTGCTTCATTGCTCAGTGCACTGTTGCTATCACTGGTAGTTCTGGACAGAGGCACAAAACTTGTTAAGAGAGATTGTCCATCTTTTACAATCATACACAGTATGTACTACATACATAGTAATTACCATTTATGTACATATATAGTATGTACTACTACATAGTAATTACCATTTACATACATACATAGTATGCACTACATACATAGTAATTACCATTTACTGTGCCCTGGGGTTGGAGGGATATGCATATGGTATGGACATTGTTGAATGTATTGCCAGATCCTGTTCAAGTTCTTATCTGTTTTATGTTAAGTGATAGGGTGTGCCCTCTCTAGATAATATTTGCATGTCAGTTTGCACTGATTGTAAACTAAAGTAGAACCCTGCCATCACATGGTTGACTGCACACATTTGGAAACATTTCAAGAACAATTGTGTAGTCCGAAATGTAAGTACATTTAATAAAAGGGTAATATAACCTGATTATCCTGTAAAGCAAATCCTCATCCTGCTTCCCTCCTCTGCAGTGAAAGCCCTGCTAGCAAGAACACTGATCCGATTTCTTTCTAAAGTGTCCACTACAGTTCAACTCTATGTCATTAACATCCTTTTTGGTTTGATTTATTATATTTAAAATTTTCTGGGCTGGGGATTTAGCTCAGTGGTTCCGGTGCCTGCCTCACAAGTGTAAGGTCCTGAGTTCGATCCCCAGTACCCCCCCAAAATTTTTTTTCTAATTATTGGAAATTTAGCTTCATATCTATCCAATTATTTTGTTCATTAAAACTTTTATTAGATTCAAAATAAAAAATATATTTTTAGCAGTAGAATAAATCTTGAGAGATAAGAGTTAAAGAAAACCCAACTCACAAGGCATTTGTATATGCTACATTATTGCCCTATAGCTATCATTAAGTAGATTCCTAAAAAGTCAAATTTAACATAAGACATTTTCAGTGAAGGAAAAATGTCTTTAACATATTTCATGTCTTATATTGTGGTTACAGATGTGTAAGGAAACAACTTTAAATACATCAAATTATGTGCATCACACATACTTATATATTTAATTTATCAAAAGTTTCTAGTAACAATCTCAACTCAATATGAGGCTTAAGGGGTTTAATAATAATAATTTAATTTGGGATATCCTTTGCCTTCTAAAAAGCCCTCTGGGCACTTAGCAGAATGCAGTAAAATGTAATTGTAAAGTCTGTAGCATGCCTTAACATTTCCAGTGTGTGTTTTTCTTGCCTTAATCATCTATAAAATATTTTATGAGTAATATAAAAAATTCCAGTTTGCTATTTCACGATTTTTTTGCTATGAAGTATCAGCCTGTCTTTTGGTGAGAACTAAGAATGAAAAGTAGAGGGCCTTATTAACTTAGTGGAAATAATCTGTCCACATTCATGTGACCTTTGGAGTCAAAAGGTAAATATCTAGAATGCTCACAGTCACTGAATGACTTCATTTCGTAAAATTAATTTTATTGGTACATTTTAGATATACATAATGACCACACCCAGCACAGGGAATTTGCACCTGTACGTAGTATATCTTCAGATTGGTACTCAAGCAAAAAGGAAAAACCTTCTTATTCTCCAAGACATTTAAATTGGTGAAGGGACTGGCACATTACCCACGTATACCAAACAAAGAAAGAAAACACCATGGTATCGCCCACCAAATTAAATAAGGGAGCTGAAAGTGATTATCCTAAAGGCAGCAAAAAGCTAAGAAGTGAAATGATGAATAAATAACCTCAGAGTGATCAAGTCATACAGAAGGTGTCTCTGCTCCTTTTCCCCCATTGTTTCTAGCTTTACGGAGCAGACCCCTCAGGGAAGGGTACGGAAGCGCACGTTAGCCCCTTGGTCGCGTTTCCGCCGGAGCAGCTCTCCTGTCAGGTGCTCAGATAGCAACAGGGTTAATAGACGCCTGGAGATGCAGCCTGGGTGTCCAAAGAGCGAGACTCTGGGGTCTCCATGCCAGGGGTCAAGCCCTGGGCCGCACTTTGCTAGCAGGGAGAACGGGCAGCTTTCTTGGCTTCTCTGTACCCCACGAATCTGTTATGAGGAGTAAATAACAAGTCTACACCTGGGGTGGGCGTCACAGTTACACAAAGCACAGTTAAAATGATTGCACCCGGATAGTGGTTGTGAACCTATGGCCCACATGTAGCAGCAGGCTGTTTGTATCAGTGAGAACTCCAAACAGTTGGCAGTCACTGACCTAGAGTGTTCAAGGAGGCTTTGACTAGACCGCTGTTGCTGCAGCGGCCTGGGGGAGCTCTGACGTAGAATCGGGAGCTGAGAAGTCAGACTGGCTTCTGCGCAGGCTCATGTTTATGTCCTTCCTCAGGGATACGCTGGAGCCCGACCCCCACAGTGTAAGGAATGGGGTCTCCGGGGGAGTAGCTAGCTGTGAGGGCTCTGAGCTCGTGCACAGGATTAGTGCCCTTAAAGAGACGTGGAAGGGAGCTCCCTTGCTCCTGTGAGGACAGGAAGGCACCAGACGTGGAGTCTGCTGTCGCCCAGATCTTGGATTCCCTGGCCTCCAGAACGCTTAGAAATGCATTTCTGTTAGTATAAATTGATTGCCCAGCCTAAGACATTTTGTTATAGCATCCTGAATCATCTGAGACAGAAATCCGTTTATTTTGCAGGCAGTCCTTGGAGTCTAGCAGTTCTCCATAGGCTGTAAAGCTCCTGTGTCTCCACATAGTTCTGTGATCTTGAGCAACTTCTTCAGTCTCTCAACATGCAACTTCTCATGTCGAAACTGGAATAGCCCTTCAGGTTGAATTAATTGAGATCTTGGCTGTCTACTCTTTTCATAGTGCGCATTGCACAGCAAATGTTATTGACACTGTAACTTTGGGATGAAGAAAACTGTAAGCACGCAGAAAAGAGAGAACCAAACATGTTTTGGGTGCTTCTGATCACACAGGTTCTGATACCAAGACCTGTCATTATTTTCTCTTCTTCATTAAGATGTGTAGCTCTGTCTTTATTCTGGCCTTATCATTAGATTTAGCATATAATGGTACATGTTCTATTTAATAGATTAATTACATGGTGATCATTATTATTTTGTTGCACTTGAGTCCTTGAGGCAATATTTGCTGATATAAAAATATTAGGTAATCTTAAGAATTGTCAGAATGATTACAATACATTCCTCTATTTCATATTTATGTCCTACTAATTATAATTATCCATCTTACCTTTTAAGTTATTTAGGGTTTTAAATAAATTATAGCACAAGGTTTACAGAAATCTTTGAAAACTTGATTAGACATTTTCAGGTCAGTACCTTTATCATTCTCTTCAGATTTGTGTGAATATCTGAAACTGATACGAGGAAGATAATTGCCAACCAAGGCAAGTGTAATATTAAGAGCCCTATTATGTTTCTCCCATTGTAGTGATCGGACAAGGGTTAATATTTGAATTTAAAAGAGAATAAAGGCATTGCATTCAGTGGTGTGCCTGTTAAAAACGTTTCCTAATTAGCAATAACTGATGATGTAAAGTCCTACATTTTTTTTTCTCTGTGGATATTCATTTTTGTCACTTTATTGCTTTTTTGCAGTTTACCTGTGACACTTAAATCTGACTCTGAACTTTGGCTCAGAAAATGTTTCCTTAGCCACTACCTCATTGAAACAATGCTACCACTGTCTCGCCTCACGATCACCTCTGTTCTCCTTCAATGAGAACATTTTCTTCTAGAATCTTATGTAAAAATGAACAACATTAAAGGGGAAATTTAAGGTATTTTTCTCTACATATAAACAGAAAAATGCTTAGATAAATTTCTCTGACTTTAAAAAGCTACTTTAAATGGTTTAACTTAAAATAGAGGCTTGGTGGTACATACAAGAATCTATTTTGGAGAGAACTTGAGTGGGAGATGATCTAAATTGTCATCTTAAGGAACTCTGTAAGCGGAGGTACCAAAAGACCCCCCCCACCAGTGACTTCATTTTCTTGGGAGAGATGTTGTTATCCACTCTCTTCGTAGATTACCCAGTCATTTCCTAATAGAATTCTATTTTGTGTAGACACCTACCCTGCTCACAGTGATTAAAGAAAAATGATTCCTTCCCCCATAACAGGTCCATCAAGACACAAGAAGACCAAAAGTCAGCAACACCAGGTACTAGTGACCACCTTGTAGTCACTACTGGAGAGAATCGTCCCACACTATCTCTGGAAGCTTCCACATTGGTCAGTTTATTGCTGTGGTCTCCTGTGGTCATGCCTCTATGTGATCAGGCATTTACTGTCCCTACTCACTAGGCAAACGCCTGCATTTTCCTGTAAACACAGGTTTGCACATACTAGAAAATCTGATCCATTTCTTTGGTACTACATTAACATTAAGCCCCATCTCTGCCCTTTTACTGGCAGCCAGTTAGCCTAATCTATACAACACTCCATCATCCACTCTGTTCAAAGTTTTTTTCTTCTTCTAAGAAACATCACCTTGTCAGAATGTATATTCACTTTCAACAAAAATCAATCTTATCCATTGATTGAGACTTGTCAGCACATTGTTTGAAAGTTTACTGCATTCCAGTTCATTCTGATGTATCAGTTGGGAGCCCCTGCCTGACCCAGTGAAGGGGATAGGTGAACAAGGAAAACGAACAAATGATTGAACTTGCTTTAAAAGGACAACTCCAGGACGTGGTGGGGGGTTGAATGAAGGCTCCCAAATGTGTCTGTATCCCAGCTCCTGAAAACTGTGCTTGCCACATGTGTGGCAGAGGGGTTTTGTGGGTGTGATTACACTGAGGTCTGAGACGGGGGGACTGCCCTGGATTGCTTGTGTGGGCCCAGGAGTCTTACAGTGAGTGGTCTCTGTGAAACAAAAGCAGGAGGGGCTGTCATCACAGAGTGAGTCAGGTGACAGGAGAAGCAGAAATGCCAGGGAGGCACTTTGTGGATGGGGAAGGGGCTGCAAATTGAGCAATACAAGCAACCACTAGAAACTAGAAAGGCACAGAAATGGATTCTTCTCGGAGAGCCTTCTGAAGCAGCCAGCCTAATCAGTGGTTTGACTTTAGCCCATTGAAACTGACTTTGGAATTCCAACCTCCAGAACTGTAAGATAATAAACATATGTTATTTTAAGTCACTAAATTTATGATAGCTTGGTAAAGGAGTGATAAGAAAACTAACACAGAGATTCTGAAAGTTCAAAAATATGAATTAAAGAGTACTAGGCTGCACTTCTACAGACTGGGATGTAGTTCTCTAACTGTTCTCTTGACTCTCCAGATGAGGTTTATTTGTTGTAACAATGCCCAAAAGAGCAGGGACTTGAAAGAAAATTTGCTTGACCTATTAGTTCTCTGTTTTCTTAATTTTTGTTTTATTTTTAAACAACTGGATTCTTTCTGCAAGAGAATTATTTTTATCTACTTCCCAGATACCTTTTGCTGCAACTTTTCCCATCATTTGTTTTCTCTGATTTCTATTTCACTCTTGAGTTAATGCTGTTTGACTTAGAGAAGGTAAATAAAACTATCTGAAGTTGAGCTTAACTCACTTTCTCCTTTCTCTCTTTTGCTCTCTCTTTTCCTCTCTCTCTTTCTCTCTCTCTCTCTCTTTATGTCTCTTCCAAGGGAAAGAGAAGGCACTGTTTGCTTCTTAATGTGAATTTTTAAAATTCCAAACATTCTCATATCCAGGACACTTCTATACTGCATATGGTTGCACTTTAGCACGGTGTATTGAGCTTTTTTAGGTGCCCAGAATGGAGTCCTGGACTCCTAAGTCCCAGCAATTCTGTTTAACACCCATGAAGCTTGAGTCTCTCCTACTTACTAGTTGCCACATGGATTCACTGACTTTTTAGAGGAGGGAAATGTCATTTTAATATTTTTATTAGCAGCATTTTTGGCATTCTTCCTGCCACAAACTGCACGTTGGTAGCTTTGCAGTGGTAACTGTAGCAATATTCCATGAAATCTGGGGACTAATAGTAAACAAGAGAAAAGTCAGAGGAGCAACAGAAGAATTCTAATAGACCATTTAGCAAAAGGATTGCTTCATTTTAATGTTTGCTTCTTTGTTCATTTATCAATTACAAAGATTACAGATGTCAGTCCCAGGATAAATAGGATCCTCTGGAGAATTTAGTTATGGATGCATTTGTTATGGGGGATTGATTTTCAAAAGTCCTTAATTAGATTTTGTCTGAGGGTCTTCATACATACCTATAAGGGGAAAAAAAGTAAATTGTACAAGGTATTTGATTTAAAAGAAATACAATGTGGAGCAAGAAAGTAAACCTAAGAATGTAAGTACACACATATATATATATTCTACTTAAAATGGACATATCATTAGGACAATAATATACTTTGCCCTGAAATTTATTACTGTGTCTCTATAGCCATGGTTTACAAATTTAATTGTGAATAAAAATCATTTGGAGATGCTTAATAAATACTTATTCTTTGTTCTCTTACCCCAGAGATTTTGTTCCAATCACTTAAGAAAGGGCTCTAAAACCTCTCTTTTGAGCAAGCTGTATAGAAAATGTAAAAAACCTTAGGCTATACTTCAAGAAATGCTGCCATATATAATCCATCAGCAATCAAAATATTGAGTGTATGCTAGGAAATTATTTTAAGAAGTCTTTTTAGGAAAAAAATGGTTGTTGGAAACATGGTTTGCCATATGTAAGATGTGCTGTACTAAGTTACAGAATTGAAAAAAGGCTTACTTAATCTGTTTGGAGTGAGCCTGTGAGAGTTATAAGGTTCTTGATCTCACTTGAACTTGTAGTGAGGAGAGAGGTGTTCCTTAGGTGTGGCTGTAATGCATTTAGCTCAATGACAGTGAAACTAGTGGAAGCTTCCATTAGGCAAACCGAGGGAGAAATAGTGCCTGCTGACAGTGTCTTGATCTGCATATATTCAGGATTTAATAGTTTGCATTTTTTGCTTATTCCCTTGTCCTAAATGCTTAATAAATA
Source organism: Heterocephalus glaber (assembly GCF_000247695.1). The sequence goes on along the minus strand of NW_004624822.1, from coordinate 7,180,992 downwards.
GGCTCCAAGGCTTTAATTTCCAACCAACCCTAAGTTTATTACTAAAGTTTATCAAGCAATAAACACACAATTGCACTTAGACCATCATGTTTTTATAAAGCAGTTTATAAAAGGTGACATCTGGCAAAGAGGCAGATCTATAAAAATCATGCTGGTGAATGTGGTGTCATTTTTTCTGCCATACACCCAGAGCGAGTAATATTATTTTGACACACACATACATCCTCACTGTCAAGTTTCTATTTTTATAGTTAGCTTACTGCACATATCCTTAAGCTATACAAAACCTTTGGGCTAATGCAGAAAGTGACATTACTGCATATTTATTGCGACGCTATTTTTGAAGTTGACTTTGCCCGATAGGATTTTTCCAAGAACAATGTCATGTTCATGACAGTAGACATCGTTGAGAACAATAACATTGTGCAGTTACTCAGGGAAGGTCAGTGTGGAAGGACAAATCATAAATAGCCAAATGTGGTGTGATTATTCCTCAATATCTGATAGACACGGAGAAAGAAAGAACTATAGCATAACTCTGCTGTATGAGTAATTCCATAAGTAATCAGAATCTGCATTCATATTTCACTCAGCACACGCCGCCCTCTGCAATTCAGAGTACGTTTATCCGCCAAATGGATTACAAGGATGTTCATGACGGCTTTATTCATAAAAGTCCCAAACTGGAAGCAACCCAAATGTCCACCAACAACAGAATGGAGAGTTGTAATATCCTTAGACAGTGCAGTACCGTAATTTGCAACAATAAAAATATATCATCCATTGCTCTGTGCAGCAATATTAAGAGCCTCATAGACAATATGTTGAATGGAAGAAGGTGGTCACTTAAGAGAACATTCTATACGATTTCCTGCACCTAAACATCAAGAACTGACCAAACTAATCTATGAGGATAGTAGTTAGAGCTGTGTTTACCTATGTCTCTGGGATGAGGTGGGGGAGTTTATTGAGGGCACTATCTGGGAATGGGCAGAGGGAGTCTTCTGGGAAGCTGGAGACATGATGCATTCTGATGTGGTTGTAGCGACATGCGTGTACACATGCACGTACAGAAGTGGGGAGCTGTACCCTTAGGAACAGTTCACTCACCTCTGTGTTCCAGCTCTCTGTCTCTGTGTAACAAACCACTCACACAATAAATGAGACTCATTTATTGTTAATTCCATTGCACAGTGCTGTGGATACACAAGGATTGTGACAGGGCATGGCGAGATGAAAAGTTACTCATCTGGGATGACTCACTGCTAGAGTTTAGGTAGACCTCTCTCTTGCTCTTCACCTGCCTGTCTTGGGCTTGCTCAGAACATCATGACCAAAGCCCTTTTACCTCACAACAGTTGAGGTATCAAGCAGTAGGTTTTCGAGACAATTAAGTAGAAACACTAGTTTTTTAGCACACAGGCACAGTGAGTTCTGCTGAATTCTGTGGGTGAAAATATCAGCCCACCATATTCAGAGAGAAGGGACCATCGGCCCCACCACCACTCACCGGAAAGAATCTTAACGATTCTGGGGCCATCTTTATTCTGCTATACAATTTGTATGTTATATCTCAACTTAAAAGTTTTGAACCCTTCAAATCAGTCTTACAGCTCTCCAATCTTTCTTCTCTTGGGGGCTAGTGCAAAATTTGAGTCCAATTTAAAAAAAACATAAACAGTCTCCATTTAAAATTACAGATTCCATAAGACATTAGACATCTTATACGTCTCCATTTCTTTTTGAGGTTGAAAGTTCTATGACTTTTTTTTATTTCATTTGATGTTTCTGAGCTTTGGGTTTTATTTTATCCAGGATTGGGTGAACTTAGACTTTTATTTAATCATTCACAGCCTAGAGTTAACTGTCAGATTGAAGTCAGATAAGACTTCTGATACTGCTGAAATCCTTTGCTTCTTTTGATTTATGGATAATGAATCTGCCCTCTATAGTCAGAGTGTGCTTTTTTTAAAAAAAGAAATCTTATATCCCTTATTAATCATCTATCAGAAATATGTTGCCTAACAGACTTCTTTGTAAAGATCCTTATTAAGAGACCAGAGCAGGAGCAGCTGCATTTATGCAGTGAGACTGTGTATGAGACTAGAAATGTTTATGCAAGCTAAATAAAGCCAGCGTGAAAGAGGAGCCTTTAAAACTATTCGGTTTTCTTTGAACACGACACTGATGTAGACAGCTTGGGAAAGCAGTGTGTGTACACAAAAAGCTGCATTATCAAACACATCAAAAGGTTTCAACACCAGTGTACCAAATATCTCTAGCACAGATAATTACTGCTCCCTCACCCGGCATAATTTGGGCCATGAGCAGCACTTGAGCCTGATCTTTAAACAAGACTGTACATCTAATTTGAAGAAGTTTGTGAGGTCACATCTCAACTTTGTGCCAATGACTTCAAAGTTCATTTTACAGAGTCAAAATTAGAAAGATCTAATTTGGTCATCTTGGATTTTCTTTTTAATTAATTGCAAAGTGTTATCCTTTTGCTGCCCCCAGGAACTGAGAAAGGATTTATGCAGTAATTCCATATCACCATATTTTTAAGACTGCTTTCATTTGTCACTTAAAGAGCTTTGCAGTATATAAAGCCATCAACCCAGCACTGCAGCACTATCACTTTGTCAAAAGAGGGTTGTTGGCACTTTACGTGACAACCTATTTGTATAGCGTGCCAGGGTTTGAACTAAACATACCACATGTAATTTAAATTACAGGTGATGGAATCTTGTTTGTAGCTCTCATACTGAGCGTGGTCACTCTATTCCCCCATCTGCCTTTGAACCTAGCCCCATAGTCTTCTGACCCAGCTGTTTGCAGGAGCGCTCTGTAATATGCACAATAGGAATGGTACTTGATTCACTTGAGTCTCTTCAGAAGCACCTAATTTTAAACAGCTGTTTTTTTGACAGTTTCCTCTACTGATCCCTATCTCGTGAATATTGAAGAGTGTTTAGAAAAATGTATGTTAAGGAAGGTGCTAATGTACATATATGTATGTGTTTATAGAATTGGAAATGACTAAAGTATATGTGTGTGTGTATAATATACATATGTGAGTCTGACTGTGAAGGAACATGACCTCAGGAATTAATTGGCTGGATTCAGTCCATGTCCTTCCATTCTGAAATGGTATGTCCGTGGGGCAAAGAGACTGGTTTGAATCTGTTTTTTCATTTGTAATTTGGGTAAACTCATGCTATCCTGCACTGGGTTATTGATACCCTGGGTCTCATATATGTTCTGTCACAAATACCAATACATTTTCTCTGTGATGAGTAAAGCTGACCATGGAAGATTTTTGTGGTGATTTTTAAAAACTTTTTCAAGAATTTTTCAGATTTCAATTGCTAGCAAATCATCATTGGTGTATGATACTGGTATGATCTCGGCTTCACAAAGCCAGCCCTTCCTCAGAATGAGCCCACCTCACTCACTCCGATGTCACATTTTCCTCATTCTGGGGGCTGCCCAGCTGTGTTCCCAGTTTACTGGTCACCTGTGAGCCTGCTCAAAATGTGGAATCTGAGGTCCCGTCCAAGATCTACTAAACCAGAAGCTTCATTCCGACCTTTACTCGATCCATACAATTTTATGGAGTGCTTGTCTGATAGAATGACCACTGGTTTTTAAGTCAGTTCTAATGGAGTTCTTTAAAGGCTTTTAGGCATGGTTTTCACTAAGAAGTACATCTTATGCAATTACCCATTAAGGAGATCATACACATTTATAAACACATATAATTAAATCAAAAATTTCATCGAACAATATTTACCCTTGCTGCATGCTAGTACTCAGATTTTTTATTGTATTTCAAGGGAAAACATTCTGGTCATGGCCTATGAAGTGACAGAACACAGTTTGGTAGGAACAGTTGTACTGTGTGACCTTGGCCAAGTCTTTTTTCCTTCTTAAACCTTCATTTTCTTGACTGAACAAAATGTCTGTGTGGGTCCTATTGATTTCAAATGTCTTTCAGCTTGAACAGCCAGAGATGCTCCATGAAATATGGAACTCTACCCCTGGATGACACTGTTAGAAAGCCATGTTTATTGCTTCTTATGTGTGTTGTTTTATGGAGAAGACTTGAAGGAGTATGTACAAGCACAGGCTCACAAACTACAGCTTTTGCATAATAAAAGCTTACAGCTCGGAATGGTAGACAGTGAGGACTGAGCAATTATGTGCGGATTCTAAACATGTGTCATTATTTAAAACAAACAAAACACAACTGTAAGCTTTTTAAAATGTGCATGGTTTGTTAGCATGTAACTAAAACATAATGAGCTAAATCCTTTTGCTGCCTAATGCACACTGAGAATAATAAGCAGTCTGTGTTGGGAAGGCATAATAACTGTGCAGTAGGGAAGCCAGATGACATCTTGACCAGTGGTCAGAGTTCATGTCACCTATGAGAGGCACGTGGTCACTGTGTGTCTCCGGACGTGGACGTGCTGTGACCAGCAGGGTACTCAAGGTACTTTACATGAATCTCATTGCAAGGGTACAGCAGAGAAACCCAAATGACAAATAGTTCTATTAAAAAGTGTGTGGGGGGGTGGTTATACACTGTTACAAAATAGACTCAAAGAAAAAATAAAATTTGAGATTAAAAGAGACTAAAGAGACATGAACACTCAATGAAATCTTATGCTGAGTTTTGTATTGAGGGAGAGAAGGATGTCATAGAGACACCCGACTGACAAAACCGAGAAGCAGAAGGTGTAGATTAGAGAAAATATTGCACCGATGATAGGTCTAGGGAGGCTGGTAACTGCATTACGGTGAGGAGAGGGACCCTAGTTCTTAAGGAGCATGCAGGGAACGCAACTTCATTTCAAATGGGTCAGGAAAAACCAGGGTATGTGTAAAGAGTTTTTTGTTTCTTTTTCTTTCTCTTTTTCTTTTTGAGCTGTGGCCTCTCTTTTCCATGGCGAGGAGCTGATAGAGGAGAAAATAACCGTTGCTTTTGTATGCTTGCTTGCTCCCTGCTCTGTCCACAGGATGGGATTCTAGAGCAGTAGGCCCCAGTCATTGTTAACTATCCTGTGAAAACTTGTCCTTGTCCTCAAGTTACAGTCTTGTGGGAGAAAGGACACTAGATTGTGAAACCAAACAAAAGCATTACGTGATTAGGCGCAGTTACACAATTAATAGCGAGTAGGAATCTGGCGGGCCTAGACCACTGCGGCCGGGCCGGGCCGGGCCGGGCCGGCCATGGGGTGACTGGAGCTGAGGGAAGGAGCCAGAGTAGCCAGGGTGCCTCTCCCAGGTGGGTGGCAGGAAACAAGCAGCGAGCACAGGCTCTCGGAAGCAGGCAGAAGAGAGCTCTGGGGCCTGGCGAGGGTGGGCATGGCTCTAACTCTTGGGTCCCAGGTTTCACAAAAGACCCAATTTGGACTTGATGGCCGGCATTTCCAAGGGAGGAGACTCACAGGCACTCTGCAGTGGGAGTGCAGAAGGCGCTCTGTCCTAAGGCTTCAGACTACCCGTCTTGCCCTTTGTTACCATCTTGTGACTATCATAACGATTCTATCTATTTTTTAGAGCTCAAAGTATCTTCTATTAAACAGGCTGTAGCTTTTGGACCACTGGTTTATATTCTTTTCTTTCCGTATTTTAGAAAATATACCAGAAACCTCGGAAATGGAAATGGAAGTTTCTCTGGTCTGAGCATCCCACCACCTCCAGTAATATCTTCTTAGAAAACATTTCCTCTACCTGATGAAGTAGATCTCTTTTCCCCCTGACACCTCCGCTTCCCTCACGATAAATGGTTCTGAACCTCCTACTGCAAGCAAAGTTGGTGTTTAGTTTATCGGTAATTAATTGCTAGCACTTCTGACAAAACATAGTGGAACTACAAAGCGACCACTTAGAAAGGGAAGCAACTGTCAGCTGCCACTCTAATGAATCCTGCTTACCAGAGGTGGAGGCACAGAGGCTCCCAGCAGCCCGGCTGGTGTACAACCTTCTGTGCATAGAAAGTAGAGCATGAAAAACTCCGTGCTCGTGCTGGCTGGGACTCGCGAGATAGTCATTCTTCAGGCCTCTGTAGTAGATGCTCCGCATAGTGCTCCCTCAGTGAGTGCCCGCTGCTGCTTTCATCATTGGTGACAGTCATCACCACACCATAGCCCTCTGTGGACCTTTCCTACTGCGTCATGGCTCCCTGAGAGTTTGGACATAAGGAGCATCTCAGCTCCAAGAATCGTCATAGCAGGGAATCAGTTCTGTCCCAATCTGTCTGGGATCAGCGGACTCCTGCCAGAGTAGTACTTGGGAAAATACCTCTCTCCGTGGGAGCAAAACGACAGTGCACTGCAGATTAAACTGTTTTTCTCTGCTATTTCACAACCTGCAAGGTTTTAAGGATGCATAGATCAATGATACTCGTAGCAAGTATCATTTTCTAAATGTACTTAAATACTAGTGTCGCAACACGTGTTCTTTCAGGATGAAGATCCACGTGTGTACAGCACTTCCTTGAGCTCATATTCCCTTGCACCAGTGAAATTTATGGTTAAACGTTCAGGACCTGTTGTGTGGATATGATCTCACTGCCTTACTTCTGGCAGATCATTTGCTAGGCACTTGTGTGAATCTTGGGCTTTAGAATTAAGGAGTGCTGAACACAGAAATCAGTGCTCAAATGACACAGTGGTGTGTGGATGGTGAACTTCCTGACTTTTTATAACTCTTCTGTAAAGATGTTAAGGAGATTTGGATGTAAGGAGCTGCTTACTAAAGAAAGAGATCTATACTAACTCCTTCTCTGTGAAATGAAAGCCATTTTGAAGTCAGCACATCTACCTTTAGTTGCTTGGGTATATCAATAATTTGTCTTCATGTTCTTATCTTTGCTGTGTGGGAAGAAAGAAGTATTCATGTCAAAGGGGGACCTGGTTTCTTGATTTCGAAGCCCTTAAGAACACATAAAAATAACTAGTTCTGCCTTCCAGGATTTCTGTCAGATTTTGCCTAATTGCAAAAGAAGTGCAGCCCGTAGGTCTTATTGTTGTGGGTAGGATGACGGAAACTAACCCCATTATCAATCAGCCATGCTTTTCTTGTTATCATTGGTAATGCAAACAATGTCTGTGCTCTGAGAGCTGATAAACACTAAATATATTTTTAAACAATGCAAGTGTGCTTAGTACTCTAACCTAATTTCTTAAATTTGTAAAATCATGTAACATGTTTGCTTTTTATATTTGGAATTACTACCTCTTAAACTCTTTTACCATATTGTAAATAGTACAAAAACCCCACACATTTTGTTGAACTTGTATTGTTGTGAAGTATTATTGTGGCAATCTCTTATCAAAGGGTTGAACACTTCCTCCTAGTGGAAATGAAGTAGATTGAAAAAGGGGGGAGGAGGTATTGGAGAAATTCTCAGTCCAGAAACATTAAGTCCTCATAACTGGTATCAGGGTTCCTCAAAATCTGTTTTACAATTTATACCTGTCATGGAAAAGGCCAGACTGGATTTAATATTTTAGCTCAAATTTTGATTCCACATATACTTGGCTCCCCCAGAATGAATATATTTTCTATTTTCCTCTTCATTTCCTCAAGCAAAATGGGACTTAAGTCACCAGTGAAATATTGCAGGATGAACTGGCCTAAGGGAGATATGTTTTCTAATTTTAATGTCTTGGGAAGTTTGGTTGATATAAATACTCATAGCGGTAGTTTGCCGAGCTCAATGCACTCTACTTCTAATCAAAAGTCAGACGAAGTCGGAGAAAGAATATAGAGTTAATGAAGTTCTCCTCTCCACTGTGTGTGTTCTGCTTCATAACAGTTACATGTCTTAAATTTTTACATTTTGAAGCTTTCATGAAGACATACCACAATGCTAAATGTAAGTTCTCTTTAGAAAGTGATAGAATTATGTTTAACTATAGACTCAACTAACAGAATTTGATTTTTTCAAAATACAACTTTTTAAATTAGTTGTTGTGACCTTTATAAACATTTAAAATTAAGATAGAATGTAAGCAGTGCAGTCTCATTAAATTTAATATAGTTCAATAAAAATTCTAAATTTAAAAGCTATCTTCATAAAACAGTGTGTTATCACTGAAGTATTAAATAGTACATTGGAGTTTGAAATTATTAAAAATTACTAAGTATCCATTTAGAATGAGATTTATTTTATGATTGCAGACACCTTCAAAACAAATCGACAGTCAATTGCATTGCATTCTGAGATGTAAAAGCACCATTAATTACTGTTAATGGTACTTCTCTAATGTATGTAAATACATCATCTGTACCAAAGCTCTTGGCAGTTATTTTTTACTTCTTTTTGACAGTTTAAAGATCTTAATTTATTAATATTCACAACATGTAGAGAAATAAAGGCGTTGTTTTGATGACTGGTGACTGGAGCTACACTGCATTTGGGCTGAGAGCAGATATTAGCTTGCTGGCAGTAACATATCTCTATGTGAAACAAAAGCTGAAATAGAGATTCAGAGCCTACAGCGATGGTGTGTGTGGGGGGGTCCCTGGACATATTTATTCCAAAGTATAGATTTGAAAGTTTTAGTCTCACTCTGTACCTATTTCATGGCTTATCCTAAGTATAGTAAACTCAGCATATGCTCCTGCAATGGTAGGCACTGTTTTTTATTTACTTTGCTGAAAAAATGATTGATAAGGGTTTTTGTCAGGAATATATTGGCAGGGCAGGCTTCCTATTTATTATGTCCTTTCATCTCTGCCTGGGTAGAATATGCATGCAGTTTGTTTTTTTAAACAGACTCCATGCTGTAATGGTAATGACAGAATACTCTGTTTTCTTGCAAATCACACCCCCATATCTAAACAAAGAGAATGCCTTTGTGTTACAGGTAGGATTTTCACCTATTTAGTTATAGAATGTGGCAGGATCTATATGTCAACATGTGGATCCTTCTTAAATGCCACAGGCTGCCTAGTAGGAAAGGAAAAACAAATTTTTGTACAGTGGTTTTTAGCATTTTATTTTTCCCTCTAACTTTCTTTGATAGACACATGTACAATCAGCTTAGCCTGGTTGCTTGCTAGAGTTAAAGATACTGATTAATGATAAAAATTTGAACTTATAAATTAAAGTTCTAGATTTACCAAATAAGAGTGGATGGGCCTAGTTAAGTTTTGAATTTGTTCCGTTTGAACAAATTTTAGAATGAGTCTTTCCCATGCAATATTTGGCACCCACTTCCACTAAATATTTTTGTTGTTTATCTGTAGTTCAACTTCTGGCGCTGTGCTTCATCTGAAAATTCTATTCTAGTTTATGACAGTAAAAGGTCGGTACTTCTGTGAGCATGTAAGCACATACACTGGTTGTCTCATTTGAAAAAAAAAATAGGTTTGTAAAAATAGGAGTGATGTCCAAGGTTATTGGGAGGATTAAATGCATTGATACCAAGAAAGCGCATATAGACAGTTCCTGGCTTCTATTAAACACTGGAAGCAAAAGCTTTTGTTTCTAACGTAGTGGACATTTGTCCCAATATTATAGATACTTCTTCTGCTAAAATCCTGATGGTGAAAAGCTTTTTTTAAAAAAGAAAAGGAATCATCCGCATCCAGTTGGCCGCAATCGTCATTGCCAAAATATGGGCTGACCCAAGTGACTCCTTGGTGGAAATAAGTTTAAAATGCTATTGTGTTCACAGTCACACAAAGTACACCTTTCCCTTTTGATTTCCAGAGGGATACTATTGTGTTTATTCTTGTCATATCTCAGTCATGCTCTGGAACATTTGTGTGCTTATGTGAGGAGGAGGAGGAGAGATCAAAGGTACTGCCACAGTCAGTAACCAAAATGAAGGTAAGCTATGAGGGCACAGGGGTTCCCGTTATACCAAGTGGAACCTCACTGTCCTGCTGGTGGCTGTTTGCAGTGTAAGATCAACCAGTTTTTCTGACTATAGATCTGTGATCTGCTAAGATCTGCCATGTAGGGGCACTGTGCCTCAGGGCCCTGTTCTGGCAGCCATGTGTAGAAGTCAGAGTCAGCTGGATTGTCACACGGTAACCAATAGTACAAACAGCTCAGTGGCTTAACCAGGGAGGATTTATCTTTCATTCTTGCCAAGTCCACAGGGGTTGCAGGTGACTCTCCAGAGGGTGGCAGAGTATTTGCATCTGCTGCTGTCTTGTGGCACCTGTATCTCAAGGTTTGGGGGGCTCTGCACTGGGGGAAGGAGACGTGCACACCCATGAGCCATGAAATGGGCACATCGCCACTGATCTTAGACCTTGGGGCAGAAGGGCTATGTGATGCTGTCCACCTGCAGAGGATTCTCTGGAGCAATCTTCATGCATCATGTCATTGGGAAGTACCAGAATAATTAGTGACCGGTGCTTTAATACACAGACAAATATTGCTAGCAAAAGAACTGAAAGCTGTTAGCCGACCCTGCACCTCTCTCATAACTCAATGAAAGCAGCTATTGCATGTGGATGGCAGGGTTACTGATTTAAAAAGGAACAGAAACAATGACTCCTGGTAGTCTCCATCAAGGTTTACATACTGATTTTAATTCACCCTTACTCTGGGCTCTATTTGCTTTTGGAGAAAGTGGTTTCCAAGTTTGCCAGTTATCAATCTTGATAGCACTTTAAAAATATATCTCCAGTTTTCCTGAAATTTAAGTCCTCCCTAGTTTAATACCCCTGGAACAACAACATTAGAAGGTTTTCATAATTGTAACAAAGAGGAGTGAAACCTATTTTAAAAGCCCACAATAAAGTTGAAAATTGTGTTTTGATCTTGTTATAATGTTGATGGCATCAAAGCCTTTGCCAGCTCAGGACAATGTTGCCTGTTACACCTTGAAGTGCTACTTGCTGAGAAATTCACATCAGTCCCCATTTGAGCCTGGTCATTTCAGTTCCATGCTCAATTACAGGTCATTTTCTGGTGAGTGATACCATCTACCAATTAATTTTCATGAAGGGACATAGCACTAGAATGTTCTCAGGTTGGAGATACGCATTAGATGTCAGTTAAATATAATTCTTAGAAAAATAGACAACAGTGAGGAAAACCTTTGGAAATGGGATTGCAAAGTGGTTGATCACACCATTCCTAAACAATCAGATTTTGTTTTGTTTTGTTTTTCTTTTATATTCTTGTCCCCAGCTTCTCCCTTCTCTCTCTTTGCTTCTGGCCACTGTGGGTTGAGCAGATTTCTTCCACCATGCTATTTCTGCCTTGGAGCCAGCTGACTGAGCCCTCTGAAACTGTGAACCCAAATCCTTTAACTTGGAGATGTTGGGTGTTTTGTCCCAGCAACAACATGACTAGTATAAGGGAATATGATTGTATTTTCTCAAAATAGAAATGAGTCATGGAAAAACAGAAAATGTGGTAATTTTTTTTTTTTTTTTTTTGGACCGGGGATTGAACTCAGGACCTTGCGCTTGCAAGGCAGGCCCTGGAAATAACGTGGTAAATTATGTAGTCAGCTATACTTATGTACCTTTGTTTTTCAGGATAAAATATCAGATGACCAAAGATAGGAAAAAATCACTTAGGGAAGAGTAGATTGCTGTCAGAGTTAGTCAGTTAATATGCTGTTGATTAAATATGTCAGAAGGAAAGAGGGGAGGGAAAAGCATTCTATACTGAAACCACAGGTATTTAGTCACAAGCTATTTTTTCCTGTTCAATAAATACCAAGTTTTCCTTGAACTCTTAGTGACTTCCTCAAAACACACACACACACACACACACACACACACACACAATCACTTAATTCCCACAACATACTGATGCCAAGTGGCCTTCAGTAAATTTCTACTTGGAACCTCCTGGTGCTTCTTTTGAAAAGCAATTAAAATAAATGCAAAGAATATTAGTCTGACATTGACTCATAACCATTTTAAATACATTTAGTCAATGGGGATATTTATCTCCTGAGAGGCAGCATTGTTTTTCTTTTATAATATCACTTGCATAATTTTTTTTTTTTTTGGTACTGGGGATCGAACTCAGGACGTTGTGCTTGAAAGGCAGGCACTGGAACCACTGAGCTAAATCCCTGGCCCCATACTTTCATAAGTTTTAATTGACAGGGTTTATATTTAGCACTTAATGTATGTTTTTAAAACCATAAGGTAATATATGAATGCATTTTCATTATTTAAATTTCAAACACTTTGTAAAGAGCAATTTGTCTCCCCCACACCTCTCTGTCCCTCAGTCCTTCCCTAACTAGTAATAAGTGTTAGGTGTGATTATCTTGCTACCTTTTTCTAGGTGTTTATTTGACTACCAGAAACATACTAGTATTCCCAAGGTTGATTACTAGCCTACCGCAGCAAGGCGAACTCTGGAGGGGAACTCTGGGTGTCATACAAAGAACTGGTGAAGGGGAACTAGAAGGTGTGGGGAGCTGAAACCAGTCATAGATGGTCTTGGTAGATACTGATCAGAGATTGTCAGCTAGGCAATTTCTGAGACAGAGCTTGTGAGCCTCTGATTTCAGCAAATGAGGCTGAAAGCACCAGTGATAGAAGAATTGAGGTCTACTTAGTAATCATGCTAGATACAACTTGTCTGGTTTGTGAGGTATAGTGCAGGTTTCCTAAGTTATGGCTGGTATTTCCATTCTCCAGCAATACATGTGTCAGACTCCTGGTGAAACATTCTGACTCTACTGTGCATTTCTGATTTTTCTTGTCTTTGTGAAGAAATGCTTATGTGATGTGTCATAAAGGTTTTTCCTATTTTGAAACACTAATGTTGGTTTTACTGATTATAAAGCTTTTAAAGGCTTTTTTCAGGCAAGATTTTTGTTTTAAAAATTCATTTAAGGGGAAACTATTTTGATTTTTTGCAGGAATTAATAAATAAGGTTCCTGAGCAAAGAGAATCCCAAATTAGATCTAGGGATCTGGGGGAACCTAAAATGGGTTTGGGTATATTTCTGGCTTCTGCAGTGGATCATTAGTGACTAGATATGGGCTAGAAAACATTAGGTTTTGTTGGCAGATGGGAGCAGCAGTCCGGAAGTTCTCAGCAGAGCGAAACAATGGGCCTTTTTTTCTTATTCATACTTTGAAAGCTGACAAAACTCCATCCCACATCTTATGTCACCTCAAACTACAACACTATGGAAGGACATCCAGGGCCAAGTGATCTCCATCTCAGAGAAACAAAACTGATGCTGACTGAATGTTTAAGTGTCTTAGAGTTGTAAGGCGAGTGGGTGACTATCCTTCCATTAAAACTTGAGGTTGTTTTTTACTGTAATCATTTCTACTTTCTTTTCCCTTCCTTTGCTTTTTCTCGAAAGTAGTTTACTTTTGCATTTGTTATTTTAGGCAACTCCTGTGATTGCACTCCTTGTGCCTTCATGCCTGTTGGTGTGTAAAAACTAAGAGCATGGAATAATGAAATTCAATCAGTATTCTAGTCCCAGTTCTGCTGCCACCTAACTTGGAACCTTGGTAGTGTTCTTCATATTTGTTGGAACTTAGGTTCCTCTGAAATGCTTTGGAATGATTCATCCCAAGAGCCCCTTCTAACTAGAATTTGATGGTTTCATGTTTCAGTGCCTCAGATGCATTCCAGCATCTCAAAAGTACACTTGTTCATGCAAGAGGGGGTCTGTTATTTATCTCTTTCATCAAATATGTTTTGCATGGGCTATTTTAATGCATGAAACCTGCCAGTATTTCTTTTCAACATTGACAATGGCTATTGGGCAATTTGCCTTGGACTCACTCTTTAAGTACCATAGAGTCCCCTTTGACAACTGAAGACACAGTGTTGTGTTGATTATGGGCAGTGTTGAAAAGGATTCATAACAAACAATGATTCAAAAAAGGAATTCATACTTTCAAGTAGAACACGTGGCTGAAATTTCTTTTTAAAATGTAATTTGTAGTGAAATTCTAGTGAATACTATGGTGCCACCTAAGGTATAGTTTGTATTCTGAACTAATATATATTTTTTAGATTGGGGTTTGGCTCTGTGGTCATGGGTCCTAGTCCACAGTAGAAGGTAGTTCACATAAAACCTCATTGATGTGATTGGAAAACCCAATTTTTGAACTTTTAAGTACATTTTGTGACCTCTTGTATCCTCCATTACTCTTCATCTAAATTAATTCTGTCCAGTGAACACTGTTGATTTTCTCTAAATCCTGGGAGGGCAACTTATTGAGAACTGCATTTTCTCAGGATGATTTTTATGGCTTTAAACAAGGCATTGCTTTTTTTCCAGTTTCAACTAGCAAGTGTGTTTTAGCCTTTTTCTCTGTGCCCTATAATATTGGGAAGAAATCATATAGTTAGGTGACCTTCAGACCTATACTTGAGCTCATTCCCATTAACTATTAAATGCTGTCTGTTCATGAAGGAGATTGCAGAAGTATATACTTTCTCTTGGTCTGTGAAGACCAGTGACTTTGAAGTCAAACTAAGATCTTCTTCTTCCTCCTCTGGACCAGGTCTAGTGTCTATTCTGCTTAGCTTTTATAGTTTATAAACTTTATAGTCTTTCATTTGAGCTTTTTACAGAAAATACAAACTGGACATAAGCAATCTATTACTACAGGCATGCAAACCCAATGATCAGAATTTGCAAAGTCAGAATTTTTCTTTCCACCATTAGAATTAATGACCCAGTATCATATTTAGACTGCTGTTCTCTCATAGAAATATATCTTGGAGAAGAAATAATACTATAAAGCAAGGTGTATACTATAGTATTTTGAATATCATCTTTGGATTACTTATGTTTTCAAACATATTTTTATTCTTTGAAAGCTGTGGGTTTAATGTACTACATGGATTGGCATCAAGGGAACCAAAATGAAATATGTTTGATTTAAAGTTGCTATGGAGAATGTTTTAATGTTTTAATTCAGTAGTTTATAATATATTTATGCATGCTTATACATATATTCTTCAGCAGATGTCTAGTTTGGTGTATGTGTTTTAATTGACTATCAAGATTTAATGATAGGAATTTGAAACAAAGCCAATAAACAAAAAATACATTCAGTTTCATTTTATGACGAGGTTAAGTTCCCTTTTAAAAGAGTTGCATACTCTCTGCTTCATAGAAAGCTTTTCCTGATGTTTGTGATAAGTCTGTAGAGATCACTCAGCATTCATCCTTTGATATTTCTTGCCTTCATTAGTTGATATTTATAATTGCTTGGGTGTGGGATATCTTGGCCTGCTATTTAATTACATGTAATTATCAAGCCATAGAACAGTCTTGCTGTTTCACCCTGTTCTGTCCTGATGGTGATATACCAACTCCTCAGTCTTTCTTAGAGTCAGACCTACCATAAATCTTTGTTCTTACATGTTTTTTTTTAAAAAATGAAAAGCTTAGGAGAAATGAAAAGCAGCTGACACCCAAGTGAGGCTGATGCTACCTGATTTTCTTGGGCTCTCCAATTTTACTCCTGAAGTGGAAGGGAAACTTGCGTTGTCTTCTTAGTGCCCATCAGCATGCTAAATTGGAGATGATACTCAATTACTGAAAAATGTATATCGTGGTTTATACTTTTTTTGAATTAAATCTCACCCAATCTTACAAAGATTCCCCCTAATGCATTTTTAGCATTTTGCTCTGAAGGTAAATGTCGTTGTTCGGTGAATATTGTAGCTTTGTTTTCATTTTTAGTGAGTTCCACCTGGGTCTTAACGAGCTAAGTAGCAGTGGACCTGGCAAGGCGAGCATGATCTTCAACCAGCGCTGTCTCCTCCAGCTGGATGGATGTTAGCCTCACTTGGTGCTTGTCTGAAGGCTAATCCACAAAATTGCTACTAACTCGGAGGCTGACAGCAACAGAAACGGATTCTCTGGCAGTTTGAGCGACGAGAAATCTGCAGCCATTGTGGGTGTCCCGCACTCCCCTTGAAGGCTAACAGGAAGAGTTCTCCCTGCCTCTTTCATCTTCCAGTGGCTCCTGATGCCCTAGGCACTGGCCCTGGCTCCAGCCTTTACCCGTGTCTTCATGTGACATTTCCTTTAATGTCTCGGGGTCAAATCTTTTCTTTCCTTTCATAGAAACACCACTCATTGGATCTAAGGCCCACTGTTAATATTAGATTACTTCATATTGAGATACTTTCTTACGACCTAAGGAGCCAACGCAAGTTAACTCCAATCAGGAAACGTGAGGTGAGGCCGCTGGAGTTTTTCAGGTACTTGGACCCTTACACTTCACTTCTCCAGCCCCTAGCAGCCCCCCACCTTGGGACTTCTGCCTTTGTGAGTGGCCCACCCCTGCACCCTTTCTCCTACCACAATCAGAGCTCTGTTTACCTCAGTAACTTGTTTGTCCTGTCGGGAAGTGTGTCCAAACTTCAGCATAGGAATAGCCCGATCCAGTGTTTGGGAAAGAACTCATTGTGGACACAGTGTGAAGCCGTGAGTGAAGTACAGTCTTTGGGGATAGAAGAGTGAGTCTCACACTGCCCGTTGAGGCTTTCCCTTGCTAGGTCTGAAACCCAAGTGGCCCTTTAACTTAATCTTTGGTATTAGGATCTAAATCTTGTGAGAGTTGGATACATTCTACTTCAAGCTTACTAGTGTGCTTGTTGGCAGGATTCAGTTCTTCTGGGGTGTTGAACCGTTGGCCTCAGTTCCTGGCCATATTGGGCTCTTCACAGACAGTTTGCTTTGTCTAATGAAGCAAATGAAAAGAACCAGAGACAAATGAGGGAGATGAGTCACAGTCTTCTATAGACTAGTCACAATCTGTTAAAAGGAAGTTCATTAAGTCCACTCTGATCTCAAAGGATAAGGGGATTGGACGTGGGAGTGAATGGCGAGAGGAAGGATCATTTGAAATCATTTCAGATGCTGAGCACAGTGCTCCCCACACAAACCTATCTTCTTAGTATTGCTTTTGGGGGAAAGCATCTCCTAGTATCTTTAGCTTAGGATACACTTTGACTCTTGTTAACACATAGGCACCAGATGTCAAGTTGGAATCCTGAGGCATGAGGGGTTAAAGAGCTCTCTTGGGAAACCACACAGAGCATCAGTAACAGTACTGTGATCAGAACCTCTATCAGCAGAGATCTGGTGGGTCATTATATTCTGAATTATTTTGCTACGTGATTACACATGAACTATAGAGCTTCAGAAATAAACCACCCTAGTAGGCCAGGAGGGAACAATATGAGCAGCCGTTTAGAATGTGCTGCCGCAGAGAGAATAGCTAATAGCAGTTCTTTGAAACCACTCTACTAGACTATGGTTTGTATATCCACCACAACTGCTTCTTACAATAACCCACAGCAGCTCCATGCTCATTCCTTCTTCTAAATACCTGGTTCTGAAAACGCCACTTCAGGAGGATATTCTTGAGAGAACATAGAACATCATTTCTAGGCATTTCCTATTCTACATAATTATAATAGAAAGACTTTCAAGTTGGTTTCAGGTTTTAGCTTGTTATATAAATAAGTTCACAGGAATCTCAAATGCTTTACAGAAATCTGACAGCAACTATAAAAGGCTTTTGAACATTTTTGTTGCCAAAGTCCCAGGGATTGCTGGAATCTTAAATAGCCCATTTTAAGCTGCAATTCAGAAGCTTTTTGTCATGTTTAATAATGTGGTGAATAATTCCTTTTCTGTTAGTCATTTCCTCTTTTATAATCCACAAGGATCTTTGAGCCATGGAATTGATATTTTCTGGAGCTATAAATTGAAGGTCCTTTCGATCCCAAACTTAAAATGTCCTTTTAATGTACCTCTTCTATAAATCCATTTATGTAGGTCTATAGATTCATTAAAATACATTTAACTGAAAGTATTTTGTAGCTATATGTCCAATTCAAAGAGTGATCATTTTGAAGTGACAGTGCCATGGGGGATGTTGGATAATCCTGTGTCGAGTAGGAAATTTAATAATAATAAAATTGTTATATTTGTAGAAGACATTAAATAAAACAGGTTCCCTTCTCCTTTTTTTTTTTTTTTTTTGGCAGTGGGGATTGAACTTGGGTCCTTACGCTTGCGAGGCAGGCGGCGGAACCACTGAGCTAAATCCCCGGCCCTCTCCTTCTTTTAAAGTGTAGGATGGGGAGGAAATTTAGTCCAGGTCTAGTGGGCACCATTGGGTCCATGGAGAGAGTTCATGTTTGTGACTTTTTCACCAATAGGTATCAAAGCTGTTATCTAATCGTACTGTGGTATTAAAATATCTCAAAATATAATTTGAGCTCATCATTCCTTTGAAAATATAGTATTTTTCAGAACTGCCATTAGGTCTCATTATTTAATAAAGAAAGACATATTATTATATCACAAATTTGTTTTAAAATATTTTGATAGTTGTAGTTAAGCATAATTTATTCTCTTTCTAACACTAAGTACTGTTTACTTTGAAAATATTATTCTAGAAAGCAGTGCACAGGATTTGTCACATGGCCAAAGGGGACCGAGGACACACACGTACACGCACACTCATCCACACACGCTGGCATTCATTAAGTGCCGGATGACATGGTGGCATGCGATGTCTCCGCTGCCCCTGTGAAGTAGAGATCCTGAACATCTGTATTTTGCAGATGCTGCTTCAGAGAGTTGGAGGGCCTGGTAATCAGCCATCACCGGGCCTCCAGTGTTCCTGGCCTTTTCGCTGTCGCCATCTTGTGAAGTTCCCTTTCCCACTGTACCATGTTGACTCTTTCTACCAGCGGAATACACTGAAAGCCATAATGTGGTTCTTCTGAGATAGGTCCTAAAAGCTTGTCTACTTTGAGGGAAGCCAGTCACCGTCTTATAAGAACCCTTCAGCAGCCCAACAGAGAACTTTGTGTGGCAAGAAATGAGCTCTCCTAATCGCCAGTGCCAACTCTTCCCAGCCTCGCCAGAGAGCCAGCGTTCAGTGACACTCCAGCGCTTACCAAGTCTGTAGGTTCTTCTCTATCTGACGGACATTTTGGTCTTTTTTGTGTGTGTGCTGGTGGTGGTGGCGATTGAACCTAGGACCTTGGCACTGAGGTACATCTCCAGCTTCCCTTTTATTTATCTTTTTAAAGTTTGAAACAGGGTCTCGCTAAGTCACTCAATTGCCCAGACTGGGCTAGAACTTTCCATCTGGCTTCAGGCTCCCAGAGTGCTGAGATTACTGTTAAGTGACACCATAGCAGGCTCGGATGGCCTTTTTGACTCCAAGCTTTCCAGGGACCTGTGCCACAAAACCTTTCAGCCAGGTTGCTTTTTTTTCTGACCCACAGTTGTTCTTTGTATGAAATAATGTTTGTTTGTGGTTGTTTTATGCCGCTGATTCTTTGGGGTGGTTGGTTAAGCAGCAACAGCTAACTGACGCAGGGGGCTTATAGATCCTTCCAGGATCATGGTACCAGCGAAGCAAAGAACCAAGGTAGGAACTAGCTACTGCTGAGGAAGCATGCTGTTTCACAGCTCGCGGGACAGACAACTCAGAGCACTCTAAGTCCCTTCTCTCCTTTCTCCAACTTCTTTCATTTTCCTTTCTGTCTTCCTCTTACACGCTATATGCATGTGGTGCCGCCCAGCTGATGAAGTAGTGGACCCTCCATACCTTCACTTAATCTACTTAAGTTCCTAAATAAAGCAGTGTAACAAAACACCAGGCAAAAGTTATTAAGCATTGAGTATGTGTTCTACACAGTGGTCTAACTGTTAAATACAATTCTAATATGTAATAAGCTTAGCAGCATAATGTCATTGGAAGTAGATGTAAAGTTTCCTTTGATCATCACAATAACCTTGTCAGTCAGCGTGGAGAGATGACATGGCTCCCATTTTAGAGATGATTTGACTGAGTCATTGTTGAAGGGACTTCCTAAAGCAGCGATGGTGAACCTTCTAGAGACGAGTGCCCCAAACCCATTTACTTATCCCAAAATGCCAACACTGCAATTCAACTTGAATATTGAGGTTTTAATTTAGAAAAAACAACTCCTACATTAACATCTTTTGTCTTAAAAGAAAAACAAACAACATGTGCGCCATACATTTGCCACTGTCCTAAAGTGACTAGGATTTTCTGTCAGAAGGAAAGTAGAAACTACTATTCCTGATGATCCTATTCTGCTAATTAAAAGAAAAGTTACAAGATAAAAGAAGAGTCACTGGAGCTAATTGGTACAGTATTTATTTGGAAGTAATGCTTTCTCTGCTTGAGTAGATATGAAAATATCTAAGGCCCTTATTTTATTTTATTATATCATAGTTAATTTTATTTTGGAAGATCTTGGCTAAAGACCATCTTATGTTTGAATTTATATTCGCAAATTGGGGGAGAGCAGTTTGCCTGGGATGGTGAATTGATCTCTGGATTATCCTTTGACCTTTCAGTGACATTAAAATGAAAGAAAACTAAGTAAAATTATGTATCTCCCAGTGTTCTAAGCCCATTGATATAAAAATATAATTTAAATAGCAAACACTGACTCCCTATTGCTCTTCTGTCTGATTTTTAAATAACATTTTCATTATAGTTGCTGTAGTAGATTAGCCATCTAGTTAGCAGGAAAATTCAGAGGCAACTCTAATATCAAAATATGTTTAAACTTATAAATATCACTTCAAGAGGGCACTGTGAGAGTTACAGTCAATAACTTTGCTGATATTCACTAATATTGAAAATGTCCTTTCTAAGTACTTCCTTTAAAAATTCAATTCCATTCAGTAAAATGTGCATACTACTAAGGGACTTAGAAATATACATAACAATAACAGAAATACATGTTTGAGAGAAAATATTTGTGACTCATATCATAATCATAGGGTTCAGTACCCTGACTTATTGAAAGCTTCTAAAGATCATTAAGAAAACAATTATTGATCCCTGAGAAAAACAGCCCAAGAACACATGGCCTATTATGGTTCCCCAAATGACCACAGTTGTATTCTTCATTCTGCATGTTGCTCCAGGGATAATGCAAATTTCCTTCGGTCTTGCTTCCCTTTTCTGCCCTTCTCCTCCTCCTCTTTCCCTGCTTTTCCCCCTCTTTTCTTGCCACAAGGGGTGAGTATTTTAGCTGACAGCCCCAGCCAAGTGTTTTGCTGGCAGCTTTCTACTTTATCAAGTACGAGACACCCTCAGTGCTCGCCTCAGCCTTCCGACTGGTTAAGTTAGGCCCACCTAAGATGGTCTCCAAGAATTAAATTCATTTAATCATAGACTTCACTTATTATCCACAAAATCCCTTTACAAGATCTAGGTTTATTTTTGACTGAATGACTGGAGACTGTAGTTCAGCTTAGCTGAATTGACACAAGAGAGCCGTTACCATGCTGGTAACAGTGGCATAACTTTGATCTTTCATTATCCATTCCATGTGTTTGTCTTGTTCTGTCATGTAATTCAAAGGTATGTTGTTTGGAATGGATGGCAAAGCACTATAGAGAAGTTCATAGAGTATAAACCTACTTTGGGCATTGTTACTGGTACCATACTTGACTTTATTCACATCTCAGAATAATGACAAAAACAAAGTGGAGTTTGGTTAAGTAGTTAGCATTTGATACGCCACTCCTCTAAATTATATTTTCAATGCAAGCCCTAAAATAAAGTCAAGAGGCTTTTGCTTTGTCAGTGAGCATTATTTCCGGCTGTTTCTTCTGCCCCAGGCTGTATCACAGGCAGTTCATATAAACCTTGATGTGCGCAGGTTTATGAAGGATGTGTTAGTTTATTATTTGAATTTTATATGGGTTCTAGGTAGGCAGCAAAGTTTTGTTTTCTTTCTTTTTTAATTTTTTTCAATGTTAGGGATTGAATCCAGGGTCCCAGGCAGACTATTATTTTCAAAGAGGTAAAAAATGACTATAATTTATTTAGTAATATTAAATCTCACATAAATATGTTTTAATAAGTCTTTATTAAGGAAACAAACACAATTCAGGGCACTTTGAGGACCTGGGTAGTTGCAGGCATTTTGTTAAAAAAATAAGATGGAGAGGAGAGTGAGGGAGAGGGCTAGGCATATGTGAACAAGGTTCCTAGGTTAGATCCAAGACTAGCTAACATGCTGCAGGGCAGTAAGCCATAATTCTGTGAACATCTTTTGTCCTAGATAAAAATCTGCGGGGTACACACTACACGACTCTGAAGTGGTTTTACCGTTGCAGTTTATATCTGGAGGTCCCCCTTCGCCCCGTGTGCTCGGAGGCAGGGTTTATGGACGGTGATTCCCTAGGCAGGTGCCACAGCAGGCTTGCTGTTGGGAGCTGGGGCCTGGTTGGAAGAGGCGGTGGCTGGGAGCATGCCCTGGGAAGCTGCTTCTCCCTTCCTGGCACCACCTTCTGCCCCCTACAGGGTGCGCCGGTTTTCCTCTGCCGTGGCGTCCTGTCTTGGAGCAGCCACGCATGGTCTGAAACGTGAGCCTAGATAAACCTCTCCCCCTTTAATTTGTGGGTGTCAGGGAGTTTGTCCCAGAGACAAAGAAAGTGACTAAGATATGCACAGTAATAAAAAATATAGGAAAGTCAACCACAGCAGCGTTATCTTAGAGAACGGAGGGATCTTGAGGGGTTCTGAACAATATCCTGATATGTTATTGATGGGACACGCTACATCCACCGTGACCACCAACCTCACCTCATTTTAAAGGTTTTGATGATTTTCTTACTCAAGGCCCAATTAATTTTAGTATCTTTATGGCTGCCGCAGTGAAATTGTTACAAAAGTTGTGTGTTATCCTAGAAATATTATGATATCAATCTTATAGGAACGTCTTGTTCTTTCTTCAGGTTACTCTGAAACAATGAGTATAAATTAACAGAGATGAGAAATTATAAAATTATAGTTATTTAAGTATCCATGAATTCCACAAGATTTACAATATGACTTCCATCTTGATAAGAACAACTGATGGTAAAATAACAAAATGACAGCTACTTTGTAAAAGATTTACCTTCTAAATACAATCAAGTAGATTCCAGTCTCAGCCCAGTAGGAAACTTTGAAACCCAACCCCATCGGCTAATAATCTCAGTTGTACTGGTGTCACGTAGGGTGGACATTCTGGTTTCATTAACATTTTGTCTAATTTCTACCTGAACATCTACTTCTCCTTTGTCTTTGCATTTTCCATTTGCCAGTGTCACACATCAAACAGCTAAGATTCTTAAATGTAAGTGATATCCATTTTCAAGAAATATGTATTTCATTCATCAAGGGTAGTTTTAGGTTTATGGTAAATTCGTTCTCATTTTTAGTTTGTTCTTCAGACAAATAGTGTAATGGATACCATTCTTCCTTATTCTTATTGAATATTTTCTACTAAATCTGCCTTTTTATGATTCTGAAATGCCAGCTTCAGTTTTTTTATTAATTCATACTGACCTGTGCAGAGCTGTCTGTCTCAACTTAATGGCTATTTGTAATATATGGATGGCATTCCCCTGCCAGTAATGTTTAATGAATTGGCTCCTGATCCAACAGAGTCTAATAAAGGTAATCACTAGAATACATTGTCTTTCTGCAGTGTCCTAAAAACTTTCTTTTATTTTCCCCACTGTGTACTTTTAGCCCATTGTCTCCTTTCCTGCCTTTTCCACTGTATTTCTTTCAACTTCTTTTTTCATTATTTAATCCAAATGTGTATATTCTTAGGATCAATTTTTTTTTCAAGTCAAGATGACAGTCTTCAGTGTGGAAACTTTAAAAAGCATCAGCCTACTTGATCGCTGGAATGTTAGAAAACCTTCTTAACTACTGAGATGAAATAGACTTACCTGCAACACGAATAGAAGTAACTTAAAAATCCAGGATTCTTCTTACAAGCTATATCCCTAGCTGAACTTTCTCTTTGTGTATACAGAATTTGAGGTGAGAGTTAAAAACAAAATTTGAGTTCTGTAATTAGTTATGATGGATGTATGTCTTTGTGAATATAGCAAAAGCTATTGAATTTCATGCCTTGATGGCCAAATTTTATGGTATGGAGAAAATGAATATCTATGAATGTATTAATATCTAGATATTATTTTTATCATTTATAATATTGGAACTGGATGAGTTGAGGGAGCACAGCTGAGAACTTCCTGATGCTAGAAACACTTGTGTACACACACACACGCACGCACACACACACACACATTTCCCCTGTTCTCACTCTCATAAATTACCAGTCACCCTCTCCCAAGCTGACCTTCACATAGATGATTTGATACAGGGAATTTGGCTCTGTCCTGTTCTCTCAGACTCCTGTTCACTCAAACTCAGGCCTGTCCTTGGAACTACACCTGATTCACACTGATGGGAGCCTCACTGGAGCTTTGTACGCCCAGAGCAGTGGACCCACATTCTAACAGGGATGCTTGAAATAGGGATTTCTGGATGCTACCCCATAGAATATTCCAAGTAACTTTTTAAAAGTGTATTTTCTGTTGTTAAATTGAAAGACTATTTTGTAGAAAAGTTTTAGGTTTTCAGGAAAGTTGGGTAGGTAATACACAGAGTTCTCACTTTTACTCTCCCCGCCCAGTTTCCTCTGTTATTAATATCTTGCATTAGTGTGGTATGTTCCTTACTTAATGAGCCCATACTGATGTATTATTAACTAAAGTCTATCATTTACATGAAGTTCACCCTTTGTGTCTTATGGTTCTATGGGTTTTTATAAATGTATGTTGTCATATATTCACCAGTAAAAGTTTCATATAAAATAGTTTGTACTGCTCTAAAAATTCCCCGTATTGAACTCTTGATAACCACTGATCTGTTTTTTCCCTTTGGCCTTCTGATTCAGGGTTTGGCTTTGCAATCCAGGCTGGCCTTGAACATGCTGAGTAGCCTCCTGTGGCCTGGAGCTTGTAGTGAATCCTCTGCCTCAGGTCTCACGTGCTGGTGTTAGAGGCCTGTGCCATCACGCGCAGCTATCACTGATCTTTATAATGTCTTTGTAATGCCTTTACAGTTTTGCCCTCTCCAAAATCTTATTTTATTGTAATCATGTGGTAGGCAGTTATTTCAGACTGACTCCTTTCACTGGGCAATACGATTTGAGATTCTTGCATATCTTTTCAGGCTTGATAACTTTTTAAAATCAGGAAGTAATTTTGCATTGTAGGATATGCTACAGTTTGCTTATACACTCACATTTAGAAGGAAATTTATGAAGGTTTTATAACTTCCCTGACCAGGTTTTTGTGTGGACATGTTTTCAAAAACCACACATTTTCCAGAATGGCTGCATATTGCATTTCCACCAAGAATGAGTGAGGGTTTCTGTCACTGTTTCTTCACCAGCATTTGAGATTGTCAGTTTGTTTAAATTTAGCCATCTCAATAGGAGTATAGTGGTATCCTGTTGTTTTAGTTTGTAATTCTCTAACGGCATATGATGTTATGCATTGTTTCTTGTTGTCTTTTGCTGTTTGTGTATCTTTTTTACTGAGATGTGTTTTCATATCTCTTACCATTTTTTAATTGGCTTGTTTTCTTGCTGTTGAGTTTTTGTTTTTTTGTTTTTCTGTTTTTTTGGTACTGGAGATCGAACTCGGGTCCTTCCGCTTGCGAGGCAGGCAGCGAAACCACTGAGCTAGATCCCCGGCCCTGTTGCTGTTGAGTTTTAAGAGTTCTTTATTTATTTTAGGAAAAACTTCTTTACCAGGTGTGTTATTGCAAATATTATCTACCACTGTGTGGATTCTTTTTTCCTTAGCAATGTATTTTGTAGAACAGAAGTTTTAAATTTTAATAAAGTCCAACTTAGCAATTTCTTCTCTCATGGATCATTTCAGGTTGTATCTATAAACTTCTTGGCCAACTGAAGCCTAGATTTTATTCTTATGTTGTCTTCTGGAAGTTTTGGAGGTTTGCACTTTACGTTCCGTGGTTTGAGTTTTGTGAAAGGTCTGTGTCTAGATTTTACTTTGTCTTCTTTCTTTGCCGTGCAGATATTCTGTTGCCTTACTGCTGTGTGTTGCAAAGACTCGCCATATTGACTGGGCTTTGCTCCTTTGTCAAAACTAAGCCTCCTATGTGTGTGGACTCTTTCTTCTCTTCCATTGATTTGTTTATCCTGAAACCAATGTCATGTTATCCTCATGATTGTAAGGCACTTTGATTGGGATCGCACTGAATCTATAGATCAAAATGGGAAGAAAACGATAGCCCTTTCGTCCATGAACATAGAATTTCTACACATTTATTTAGATCTTTATTTATTTTTTATTAAAATGCTAATGTTTCCTATAAACATTGTACATATTTTGTTAAATATGTTCCTAAGTATAAATTTTATTTTTTGATAATATAGGTAGCATGCATTTTTAATATCACATTCCAATTGTTATTTGCTTGTACATTGGGAAGTTGTTGACTTTTTACATTAATTTTTATCATCCAACGTTTGCTATAATTGCTTATTAGTTGTAGAAATATTTTTGTCTGTTCTTTGTGATTTTCTATATAGTCAACCATGTCATGTGAAATGAAAACAGTGTTATCTCTTTTTTTCCAAGCTATAACCTTTTCTTCTCTTGTTTTCTTATTGCTTAGCTGGACCTGTGAGTACAGTGTTGAATAAGAATGTTAAAAAAGGGGCCGGGGATTTAGCTTAGTGGTGCCGCCGCCCGCCTCGCAAGCGGACGGTCCCAAGTTCAATCCCTGGTACCAAAAAAAAAAAAAAAAAAAAAAAAAACGCTGAGAAAGGGTAACCTTCCCTTTTTCCCAGTCTCCTGTGGTTGCTGTGACAAATTCCACTAATTCATGGCTTCAAACAACAAAAATTTGAGCTGGTTTGTTGGTGCATGCCTGCAGTCCCAGCACTCCGGAGGCTGAGGCAGGAGAATCACTGCAAGTTCGAGGCCAGCCTGGGCTATATAGCAAAGCCTGTCTCAAAAGAGCAAAAGGAAAAAAAAACGCCCAGAAATTTATTCTCTCACAGTCTAGAAGCCAGAGGTTTACAACTAGTTATGAGCAGGGCCTCATGCTCACCAGGCTGGGTAAGGGTGGCGGGGGAGTCCACCGCTGTCTCCTCCAGTCCCTCCGTGCGTGTCTTGCATTGTGGTTGTGACACTCCTGTCTCTTTTTTTACATTGGCTTCCACTTTGTAGGCCTGTTATTCCCCCTTATTTCTTCCTGCTAAGGACATTTGAGGTGACGTTTAGCACCCACTCCTATGATGCAGGTTACTCTTACCTCAGAATCCTTAGTTTAATTATAGCTGCAAAGACACTTCTTTCAAGGAAAGTAACATTTACGTGTTTCAGGAATTAGGATTGATATCTTTGGGTGGCCATTACCAATTTTCCACTGATATTTAAAGGAAAACATTTAGCTTTTCACTATTAGATTTGATGTTATGTTAGATTTCTGTCCATCAATGGAAATTCCTTCTATTCCAAGTTTGCTGTGAGTATTTAATCATGAAGGAGTGTGCATTTTGTCAAATGCTTTTATGTGCATAAGAATATGATATGATTTATCTTCTCCAGCCTATAGATATGATGATTATATTAAATGATTTTTGAATTTCAACCAGTTAGCATGCCTGGAAAAAATTCTACTTGGCTGTACTGTATAATTATTTTTATACATTGTTGCCTTTGATTTACTCAGTTTGTTGAGAATTTATACACTTGTATTCATGAGAGAAATTGATTTTTAATTTTTCTGTTTTGTAATGAGTTTTGCAAATGGGTACTGGTTTTGGTATGAGATAACTGTTATGTTTTGGATCTAAAATACTCCCCAAAAGTCTTACGTGTTCAGAGGTGGGGCTTTCAGAAGGTGGTTGGATCATGGGGGCATTGTTCTCATCAGTGCATTAATCAGTGGATGAGTTCATAGCTGAACATGTGCTGTTCAGAGGTGGTACCCTACCGGAGGAGGTGAGTGTTTGGAGCATGGCGTGGAAGGGCATATTCTCGTCTCTAGCTTCTTCCTTTCTCCCTCGGCTTTCTGACTGCCATAGGCCGGGCAGCTTTCCTTCACCCACCCCTTCCACCATAGCATTTCTGCCTGGAGCTAGCTGACCATGGTCTGAACCCTCAGAAACTATGAGCCAATAAACCTCTCCTCCTTCACGGTGTGAGTGCCAAGCATTTAGTGCCAGGGACAGAAAGCTAATTAATATAGCAATGCCGATGTCACAGAACGATGTAGGAAGTACCGTGTCCTAGGCTTCACTTTTCTGAAGGAGTTGTAGAGAATCAATACCATTTCTTCCTTAAATATTTGACAAAACTCATTAGCTAAATCATCTGGGCCTGATGGTTTTTTTTTTGGAGAGCTATTTCTTAAATTTCCTTAATAGATACAGACCTATTCAGATTACCTATTTCTCTTTGTGCACATTTTTCTAGTTTATTTCTTTGAAGGACTTGGTTCAGGTTATTTAAATTATTAAATTTGAGGTCATAGAGTTGTTTCTTATCTTTTTAATCGCCACATGATCAGTAGTCATGTCTTCTGTTTCATTTCTAATATTACTAATGTGTATTGTCTCTCTTTTTTTCTGATTAGTCTGACTGGAGGCTTGTCAGTTTTATTCATGTCTTTAAAATTATGACCTTTCAGGTTCATTAATTTTCTCTCATTTATTTCATGTTTTCAATTTAGTTGGTTTCTATTTTAATTTTTATTATTTCTTCTGATTATTTTGTTTAAGTTGTAAATAATTATAATTGTAAATCTTTTACACTTTTGATCTCTTTAGCATTAGTTGTGAGGAAACTGCTGGTGTTTTCACAAATAAGAAAAATATTTTCAACTGTATCTTCTGAGTTTCTTTTATTTCTATAATGAGGCTTTGGATTATAAAAAATTTTAAAATACCCCAAATGTCTGCTTAAACTTACCCTGATAGTCGACTAGGAAGACAACATTATTTGCTGTGTTGTTCTAATTTGTAAGGAAGTAGCTTAATTTGTTTACACACAAAAGAGTACCTTTTGTCAAAACTACACATAACAAGACCATGCTAGGTGGTTATCATAGGACTAATACTGAAAAGCCACGTGAGATCAGAGCATGTCCATTTGGTTTAGAAACTGGCTCTTCTTTACAAGCAATCTGACCCTGTATAACCTGACAGGACGAGATTGCCCAACACAGCCTTCTTTCTTATGCATACATTCATTTATCCCATATAATATTCCAGCAACTCTGCTGGTCATAGGTGGATGACAGTAACCATGACAACATCTGTGAACTCAAAGAGGTTTTTCTTTTATGGGACATGGAATATATGTCAACTGTCAGCTTGGCACCAGACTGTCAGGCGATCCTGTTGATCAAGTCAGGATGTACTTTCACAGCTGCTGCGGTAAGAGGGCACAGCACATTACCAGCAGATGAGTCACTTCTCCAAGGGGAAGAGTTAGGGGAGCACAGTGGTGGCGCTTATGGTTCGTGCTCATGATTTCAAGGAAGGTAAAGCAAGACAAGAAACTGTTGAAAGTTTAAGACAAAGTAACTTTGTGTTGGTGGTATAGAGTAAATGATCTTGGAATAAAACTGATGGATTAGTTGATCACGTTACTAAATAAGTGACCGTATTTCATTCATAGTTGTTTGTTCCAGGAACAAGTATTTCCCAGAGTAGGTAGCTAAGCTGTTTATGCTTATTGTCAGTAATCATGAATATAGTAATAAAAATATGCCCACTTCCAGAGCTTGCACAAAGGGACAAACATTGCTTTAGTTGTCACAATTCAGTGAGTTTGAATTCCCAAAATGTAGTCAAAGGGAGGATTTAAATAAAAGGCAAAATCCATGCCCTATTAAATGAAGGAAAAGGAACTTTCTCTGCTCCTGTCATTGTAAAATAATTAGACAAATACGAGGAAATTTCTTTGGTGTTCTACAATTCTATTTGAGAATACATATTAAAAAGCATTTTTTGCTGCTAAAGCTTTCTAACAAATGCCATTTTTAAGCCTTTTGCAGTTGCAGTTGTCCGTGCTACATAAGCCAACATGGATGTTTTCACTGCTGTCTTCAGTACATGAGCTGCAGAGGAATGGACTGGCTGCCTACTCTCTGCGCAGCAAGGCCACAATTCTGTAACCTGACTCGTTCGTTACCTGAATGGACTAAAATTCCTAGACTCATTCCAGTGGCATCCCAATCACTATATCTTGCTTTTAATAGACTTGTTATTATTCAGGTTATTTGACATTGCTGGGCTACCGCCTTGTTTCTAAAAACATTTCTTATTATTGCTATTGTTGTTACGGGTATAGTTCTGTTACAATTCCTGTTTGTTCCCATAAAATTCAACCATTGTAAACATGCCTGAAATGCAGGCAGGAATACGGAGATGCTGTTAAGATTTTGGAGTTAGGGATTTAGTAGTGAACACAACGGAACTTCTGTTACCCCTCAAGGACTTGCTAGTCTAGAGAGGGGAGACATGTTGGACCAGAGATGAGATGCATTCGATTTTTCTTTTTTTCATGCTGGGAATGAACCCAGGATCTTGCCCGTGCTAGACAAGAATTCTACCAATAGCTACATCCCAGCCCTGTAAGTTTGTGTTAGATCTCTGGTAAGTGATGTGAAAGACAGTTATTTGATATTATCAAGCACATAACCATGGTAATACACCAGGTTAAGAAAGGTTTGTATGAAGAGATGAGAGCTAAACAGAAAGTGGAAGGAAGCTAAGGAGGGTGAAAGGTCTAGAAGAGAGCAACCAGCATGTTCGAAGAAAAAAGAGAGTGGTGTGAGAAGACCAGGGAGCACAGAGCTAGAACCCTAGGACCTAACCAATGCCGCCAAGATGTAATCGCCATAGTTGTGTTCTTTAAATTGTCTTCTTTAAATATTAATTATTTTAATAAAGGTTATGTAAGTGTCTTTTAAATATTTAATCTACATAAAGATGAGATTCTTTTATTAATTTCTGTGAATGTTTCAGAATATTACTCTTTCTATGATTTTAAATATTTGTGAAAGCTCTTTCAACATGTCCTTTCGAGAGACTGAACTATCTCGTCTCCATGCTTGGCAACAGAAATCGCGCTTTCACATTAAATAAACAAACCTGGGACTTAGGTGGTACCATTATGTTAATTGCTGCCTTGAAGTCGTTATTTACTGTCATTTTGTTTATTGACAGTGACTGCAATCACACCAGCGGTATAATCATCATGAAGAATAGTGAGGCTTTTCTTTTAAACAGAAGAATGATACTTCTGATTTAATAACATTTCTTCTAAAAGAGAATTGGCTATTAATTTAAAAAATAGGAAGTTTTTATTTTACCCTGTGCTTTTGGAGAACATTACAGAAATCCCCAAATCTCTAAATCTTCATTTTCCATCTAACTGAAAAGCTATTGAGATAAAATTGACTATCTAAGCAAATTATTCCTACCATAGATGTAATCTTTATATAAATCTTGCATTTTGAGTGTGGTGCTATAATATACTCAGTCTGATATGTGTAGTTTTTACTTAATCCACTGTCTATCTTGTTAGAGAAATAGTGAGCAGATTAGCTATGTATAGGCAAGTCAGTTAAATTCAGACAAAACTCTTAGCCACAGGTTACGGTGTCTCAGAGGCCCAATTCAAGGGAGGTGACTTGATTTATCATCACTGTCCCTTGCCTGCTTTTGTTAGTGGAAATTGATGGAGCTCTGAAATTCTTAAGATTACTGTATCTCTTTGCTTATGGAAAGGTAAAAGAAAGGCCCACCCTGGTGCTATTGAGGCAGTTGGAGATCTGTCTTGATTTCTAGATCCATTTCCCTTTCTACTAAATTTAGCGATTGTAATTACATATAATTCTAGCATATCTATTTCTGTGACATCAAACTCAATTTATGCAAAAGTGGCCACATATTGAAGTCCCCATCCTCACTAAAGTTCAGAACTTCAGAGGATAATTTGGTTAGTTTTGGGGGTCCTTCATCTGTCCTCGGGACTTGAGGAGTTCACACTGTGAAACTGGCAGAAAATGAATAAGAGAGAGCCATTACCACTTCCCAGAGGTACCCTGTACCCGGATAGGTCCAGACATGCATGCCTCTCCTGAAAGGTGATAACTGTGCTTAATATCATTTGGTCCCCATTTCTGTTTTCTAAGTGTTTTCTGTCATTTAAGGCCCAGCCCATGTCCCTTGGTCCATACGGCCTGCTTTGATTCTCCCCTCCCAGCTAAGAGCTGTGCGTCTGTCTAGCACCGTCAGCCTAATTTTTAGGAGTACTGGTCAGGCTCTGCCTTGTGTTGGGGTTAATGGTATAAAGGCCACTTACCTCTCTGGGGCAGGGAGGGTAGAATTTCAAGCTGGTTGGATTCGGGGTCCACCTTGAGGACTGGTGCAGTGCTTTTCCGGCGTGTGTGCGTGTGTGGGTCCTGGAGGCCTGGCCTTGGGCTGTCTGTCTTGTCCCTCAGCCCTTGTGGTCTTCAATTCTTCCATGCTCTTTCCTGGTTCCCAAGAACTAAGCAGTTTTGCTCTTCCACCATTTCCTTCATGATGTGTCTGCCTTGGAGCCAGCAGATCAGGGACTGAAACATGAGCAAATTAAACCACTTCTCATTTAAGTTGTAGGTGCTGA
The DNA here is from genome assembly GCF_000247695.1 of Heterocephalus glaber. The sequence continues at coordinate 7,148,470 of NW_004624822.1, read as the reverse complement.
GTATTGTTCTCCACCAAGAGCAGTGAACAAGCCAAACTCACTGAGAACAAGGTTACAGTCTACATTTCTGTCTCCGTATGCTAGCTGAAATGTGGGCTGCGCTCCCACAGATCTGGAGCTGTGCTGCCTGCATCTTGATCTCACTGCCACTGTTTGGCAGGCAGCCTTTGTGTGCCTCAGTTTCCTCATTGGATTGCCGTGAAGAAGAAAGTACTTGGGGCTATATGGGGAAAAATGGACAAGGATTCAGTGTACACAGAACTCACCTCTTGCTCTGCTCTTTTATGTATTTAAAGATACTGTCTGAGTATGAGCTGTGAATGAGGCATTACACAGTATTGAGAGTACACAAATGAATAATAAATACCTTCATAACATAAAAGGGAAGCATCAGTCCCAGCAATGAAAGCTCATTCTGGCTTAGTTTTTTGTAACAGGGAAGTGATGAAGTGAATTTCATGGTAATAGGAACAGATATACCGTAAAACCAGTATCATCTGACCTTGATATTTACAGAGCAGTTGATAATTCATATGGACCTGGATTCTACCATCAATATGTACAATTATTTTTCAGAGCATATCTAATCTATAAATTAGCTAATTTCCCACCTCTTTGTGAGTAATCTCATTATCAGAGGTGCTGAGAAGAAAGAACATAAACTAAACTTATATTTCCTCATTTTCTCATTGCTTGTGTGTGCACATAAGCTATCGGTGACCTCAAAGGAGAGCAAGAGAGTATAAGCCCTAAATACCAACAGTCTGCCATATCATTCCATAGATTCTTGGGAATAGACTACAGGTAGGAAATCTGACGTAGATCCTACGTAAGTCTCATTTTGTTGCTGTCAGTAGAATGCTGTGCTTTCTTAGTTTGAGACTTTCAAAATTTGTCTTTCAATGTCATTTCTGTGTCTTATTGAAAGCAAATTGTTATTAGAACAGACTGCTGTGCAGCATGCTTCAATGGCAAACAACAGCTCTCTCCGGGAGAGTAAAATTCTTCCCACCACTGCCACCCGTGCTTCTCCGTAGAGTCTTTCCTTCAATCCATCCTCTCCTTCTCCTCTGTATCTTCTACACTTTGAAATGGCTGCAGCTGAACTAATCTCTGAGGCTGAATATGGAACTGTGCTTTGAACCATGACCCATTTTAATTTGAACTCCTTCCTACCTAATTCTTTTGCTGGAAAATCATTCTATTTGGCTTTTGAAAGGGGTCATTCTGTGAACAATATTTCATAACCAATTACAGATTTCAGAGCTTTGCATTTATTTGATAATTTGTAGTCAAGAGCTTTATGCTTGCACGTCCGTCATGAATAATTCTGCCTGTTCCCTGGAAGGGGAACTGCTTCCCTGTTCCCGTGTTACAGGTGAGGAGCCCGAGGCAGATGCCCGGGCTATGGCGAATGTGGAACCTGTTTCACTGAGGTAGAACGATAGAAACTCACTCAAAGTAACTTGTGCCAAAATTGAAATTTGCCATTTAGGATGAAGGTGTTGTCTCACTGTAAATGAAGAGCAAAGAAAATAGAGAGCAGAGGGAGCCGCACAAGGGAAGGCAGGAAGAACTGAGACTGTGGTCTGAGGCTCTGCTCTGCTCTCCTTTTCCCGCGTTCAGCAGCCTTCTCAGCTTCTCCACCTGGGACCCCTTGCGCCCCAGTGACCTGGTCCCCTGGACCTGAGCTCAGCTCACCAGCAGAGGCGAACTTATCCCCTGAATTCTATTTCCAGGTTCTCTGCACTGAGAGTAACTAGTCATCTGTGTAACTGAGCCTGACTGACATCCCTTGGTTACTTTAATTCTGGGTTTTTACAGGGCTGCAGGAGGAGTCATTTTCAAAGAAGTGTTGTGGGCCTAGATAGGCAAAAAACATCTTGGAGCAAGCCTATGCATTATTAACTAATTGTAAGGTCAGAATATTTATTCATAAATATGTAACTTTCCTTTTTTATAATTTGCAATAACCTTTCTTTTTTTTTTTTTTTGAAAGTTTGGTTATTTCTCTCTTGAAGTGCATGTTCCATTTTGCGGCTTTCCCCCCCTAAACTCTTGTTTTATTTTAGTACATTTCTGTTTGTCTCTCTCATTGGCTATGAGCTTCTTGGGGAGAGCGACCTGTGTTACTCCGTCTTCAGTTTCTAAACCCTTGGTATATTGTGCTCGCTTTGGCAGCACATATACTAAATACTTGGCATAATGCTAGTGTGTTCTAAGTGCTTAGTAAATGCTGATTGAATGAAGAAGTAGATAAAAGATTATGTGTATCAGAAGATATCTCTTAGGGCTCCCAAATTTGTAAAAATCTTATTTGTATGTATAATTATGAATGGCTGAAAGATCACTTAGATAAAAATACCTGCCTAAAGCGATGGGCAAAATCAGCTTCCATGTTATCATAACAAGATGAGCGCTTGTCAGGAAAACCGCGGGGTTCCTTACCTGAAGAGCCGGTGGGTGACTGAAGGGCCTGCTGCCGCTGGTCAGCAGAGAGCTCTATTTCCGGGGGAAGGAGCTTCCAGATTCCCAATGAGTGGACTGTGACATTGCAGTGAAGGAATACACCAAGTAAAGATTTCACTTGAGTTCAAGAGGGGTAAAACTGAGAACATCTTGAATGTCCACGGTTACATATTTTAAGTGTTCTTTTTTAGTTGTAGGTTTTATTTTGAAGGCAGTTAATGATTATCTACTGTATTACCTTTCTATTGGTGCCATAACAGATTACTCTAAACTCAGTGATGTAACGAACAAAAATGTATTATTTAGCAGTTCTGGAGGTCAGAAGTGTGAAGTGGTCTGTATGAGGCTAAAATCAAGATTTAGCTAGACCCGAGTTCGATCCCCAGTACCAAAAAAAAAAAGAAAAAAAAAAGAGATTTAACTAGGGCTGTTCCTTTCTGGAGCTTCCAGCAAATAAAGCATTTACTTGCCTTCTCCACCTTGTAAAGCTTGGCTCTCTGGCCCCATCCCTAACCTCAAAGGCAGCAAGGACCCGGTCAGGCACTTCTCACTCCCATCACTGTTACCTTCTACCCAACCTCCCTCTTTCATCTTTTAAGGACGCTGTTATGGTTTTGATCTAAAATTTCTTCCAAATTCTCCTGTGTTGAGCACCTTTTCCCTTGCCGTGTCCCTCTGCCCTCCTGTTTCTGCCTTGGAGCCAGCTGACCATGGACTGAAACCATGAGCTAAAATAAACCTCTGCTTCTTTAAGCTATGTGTGTCAGATATTGTTTCTCAGCACCAGCAACATGACTAAGACAGATACTTACGATTACATTGGAACCATCTCTGTAGGACCCTTGTGTTTATTTTGGAGCCAACCTATACAGTCCTGCTTAATCTACCCACTTTAAAGTCATTGATTAGCACCTTCCATGCTCTTTTGCCAGGTGAGGCAGCATATGTACATCTTTTGATAGCTGTTATTTTCACTGCTACACCTATTGGGGACATAATCACATACTATGCAGGATATTAAGGTAAATAATATATAATTATTATAATCAAGGAGGCTTATTGTTTAATGAAAAAAATCAACATCAGATAATCCTAAAAATATCTGATAGCAAATTCTCTGTCTCAGAATTTTCATGACCATTTATTCAACAACTGTTCATTCTCTTGGTCTGAGTACAGCATTCTCATGACATGTTTCCTAGGCTTAAAGTTTTAGGGTTGCAGCTATTAAGTACCTAGTACATGTCAAAATGTATAATCAGTGTACTAGGTCATACAACTGTGAATAAAATACCACTTTTTGAATATATAAATGAATATATAATGTAAATAAATTATGAGATAAAAGGATTTCACCTAAAATTGGTAATAATTTAATATGAGAATGAGAAGTAAAATTTGCAAATTATCCTAAAGCTAGGTTTTATATCCTCGATCTAAATACTGTAAGTTACAGAATCTTATATATAAGAATATTATGCTAAATACTGTAAAGTTTGGACTCATTTTCAAGGAGTTAAGGCAAATAGAGTGTTAATGGCAAAGAAGCTTTTTAAATTTTCTTACTTTGCATATTTAGACTTCAAGGACAAGTTTGAAGATCTATGAGTGATATCCATAGTTTGCATTTAAATTTGAAGGTTATTTATTAAGTGACATTTTCACTGAGATTCAAAACCTACCTCCTCGTTAGTGATTGTGTGAAGTCATTTTTAGTACATGTGAGAGAGCAGTGAATCAGAATATTTATGGTTTAGCACTTTTAAAAATGTCCTTCAAATATGTGTTCATGCAGTAGCTTCATAGAATACCAAGTCCAGGCTTTATAGAACATAGGCTAAATATCATACAGCATGGATAAATGACTTTGTACTTCTATGTTCATGATAGTTGACAATCTGGAAAAAAATATTATATCAGAAAATAACTGTTTAAAAGCAAATCCTAGGTCACATGTTTTTGTTTTACCCAAACTGACCATTAGTAGACATTTAAATATTTGCTGAGTAAATTAATCAGTCAATTAATGACATTTCAAATAGGAAAGTGCTAAATAGTTAACTGTTAGTTAAACCCTTTCACTTTTCAAACTGAGATTTTGTAGGGTTATTTGGCATTGGGTTGTGAGGCCCATGGAGATGTACAATAAATACGAATGCATCTTAGAAGGGAATTTTACTTAAACATTTAAGGGAACAAAGTTAAATAATTTATCTTCTGAGAAATTAACATATTTTGTTATAACACAAATAAATGTATTTGTTATAACACAAATAAATGTATCTATTCACATTTTTATATTTTTTCAGCTTATTTTTATCAAGTTTTTATATCTTAATCACATTGTACAGTAAAATCAAACGGCCCTACAAAGTTTGTTCTTTCAAAAAGAAACAAAGCAAAACACCTACACTGTCTTTCCCGCTCATCTTCATTTTGTTTCCGTGGATCATGTTAAGATTTAGATCTGTATCTCTAAGTACACTGTGATCTGTTCATCCTGCTAGTTTCTTCTTAAAAAGCAGGCGTCGTCTCTTGCTTTTCAGCTGTGGAAACAGAGGACTCGACTGTCCTGTTGCACACGCGCTGCTTGCATTCTCTCTATTGGATTGCAGTTTTACTGTGAATGTGAGGAAATCAGTACTAAATGCATTAGCACACTGTCTAAATAGTATACACCCGTGCCTGGCTAGTTCTCACGTTGAAAATGACACCAGTTTTAAGTATATTCATAGAGTTGTGCAAGCATCACCAATGTTAATTTGAGACCATGTTCTCACTCTAAAAGGAAACCCCATGCTCTCTGAATCATTGAACTTCCCATGAGACTCTCCACCCAACCCTAGGCTCCTCTAACCTGCTTTCTGTCTGTATGTTAGCTTGTTCTGCATATATCAAGTAAATAGAATCACATAGTACATAAAGTCTTTTATGACTGGCTTCTTTCATCAGCATAATGTTTTCAAGGTTCAGCTACTTTGCAATATGCATCAGTACTTTATTTTTTTATTGCTAATGCTAGTCCATTGTATGGATAAAACACATTTTATTTATCATTTCATCGGTTGATGGTCATTTAAGGTGTTTCCCTTCTTAGGTGTTATAAATGATCCTGATATGAACATACACGTGTAAATTTTTTGTAGCTTTTCTTAGTTACCTTTTTCTTGTTGCTGAGACAAAATATCTGACACCCACAAGTTAAGGAAAGAAAGGTTTATTTAGCTCACAGTTTGTAGAGGTTTCAGCCCATAATCGGCTAGGTCTAAGACAGGGTGGCACTGCAGAGGTTCATGGCAGGTAGAAGGTAGCAAAGCAACAAGGGAAACCAACAAGGGACCTTAGCAGCTCCTTTTGGCCCCTTTTTATATTCTGTCTAAGCTACTGGGATTAGGGATTGCCAGACCAGTGGACTGATTTAATACTCACACATCTTTAATCCCAGCATCACATAGTTGAGATGCAGCCACCTCTGAAAAGGCCCTGTGACTGCATGAGGCTTTGAAGCGACATCTAGAAGCAAGGCATAGCAGTGGTCATGTTTTCATTGCACTGTGTCCCTAGGAGCAGAATCGCTGGGGCACATGGTAACATTTTGAAGAACTATTAGAAGGGTTTGCAAAGGAGAGGCACCATTTTAGCAGTATATAGAGTTCAAATTTCTCCCCATCTTTACAAACATTCATTAACTATGTTTTTAGTTGTAGCATTCTCATGGGTGTAAGTAGCGTCTCATGGAGGCTTAATTTGTGTTACTCTGATGGCTGATGATGTTGAACATCTTTTCATGTGCGTTTGAACATACGTGTATCATGTTAGGAGACTATCTGTTTAGCTACTTTATCAATTTTTTAAAAACGGGGTTATCAGTTAGTAAGTCGCAAGTTTTTTATATGTCCAGATACAGGTTCCTTCTTAGACACAATTTGTAGGTATTTTATCCCATGTTTTAAAACTTGTCTTCTGTGTGTGTGTGTGTGTGTGTGTGTGTGTGTGTGCAGAGCCCTCTCAGTGGGCTATATGCCCAGTCCTTTAATTTTTTCTTACTTTGAGACACGGTCTTGTGATGTCACTAAGTTGCCCAGGCTGGGCTTAAGCTTGTGCCTGCCAACCTCCACCCCCAGAGTGCTGGGATTACAAATGTGTGCCCTGTGCTCAGCTTCTCTTCACTTTCTTGCTGATTTGCTTTAAAACATAAACTGTTGTGTTTTTGATGAAGTTTCATTGATCTATATTTTTCTGTTGTTACTGTTGTTATTTATGCTTTTGGTGTCATACCTATTATCACCTAATTCATATTCATGAAAATGTACATATATGTTTTCTTAAGTTCATAGTTTGAACTCTTACATTTAGGTTTTTGATCCATTTTGAGTTAATTTTTGAATCTATTATAGAAACCTAGTTTCATTCTTTTTTGTGTGTGAATGTGCATCTGCATGAAGTCCATTAAAAAAAACTCCTTTTTTTATTCATGTAATACTTTATCAAAGCTCAAGTACACTTCCTGTTTTTCAGAATATGTCCATATTTGTTGTTCATTTTTAGAGTGTGTGCTACTTGCACTACCATCGTGTGCTTCATTGGAAGTATTTGGAAAAGATTAGTGTAAAGAAAACAAACTTTAGTAGATTTACCCCAAAAAAGACGGCTGTGGAAGGTAGTTTTCATTGAAATAAGCCACTGAGGTATGCAGAGAAGGCACACGTGTAAGGTAGGGGGGGAACTAGGAGTGCTTCAGCACTGGGGCGGGGGGATGTCTCCCCCATGCATGTGAAAATTAGTTCTTAGGAACAGTATAAATCTTATTCTTTTCATGTATACAGCACAATATATATCAATATGTAAAACAATGTACAGGAAACGTGTGGAATTAAAATTCCAAGGGAGAATTTAGGCCAAAAAAATTAAAATCAGGAATAGTAATGAAAAGAAAAGGATCAAGACATAATAGATTAGATGAAAATGGTACTTCTTCAAAATTTCCTTGGAAATTCCTTAAGTATCACATGATGTATACATGGTTTTGTTACTTTGGTAGATACTTCAACAATGGAGAACCACCTACATAAAGGAAGGGAGAAGAGGAGGGTCTAGCCGATTTGGGCTTTGAAGACATTACTAGTGACAGCTTTGTAGGGCCTTTTAAATGGTTCACCTGCAGTGTTTGTTCCCTTATGACTTTATATTAACTCATGTGAATGTCGTATCTGTTAGCAGATTTGTTCATGTTATGAGGATCAAATGACACAGTAGAGCCTGCATCTTCTAGTGGTAAAGTGTGGGGTATGCTGGGGAGATTTTCAAATTTGTTCTTAAATTAAATGCCCCTTATAATAATCCTCCAATAATACTTCTTTTCTTTTTTTCTGCCCAGTGCTTTTTTAAAAATGTGTAATATGGGATGAGTTATTGATAGAAAGGCTTTGTTAGTGAGTGGCTAAATGTATTGAAAATCCTGTACCAGCTGACTCTGTCAATCTCTGATTTTGATTTTGCTGCTTTGTTATGTCTGTGTATGGAAGTATTATATTTGCCCACTAGGATGTTACTACCTACAGAGTAGTCCTTTGAGAACATTTTCTTCCCAAAATTTAAGGATTGAAAAGCAAGACCAACTGGAGGTTTAGGTGGAAGGATTTCTCTTTGGATCAGTCTCTAATGTGAACCCCCTGCTTTGATAAATAGAGAGGAAGCTGGTGGAACATAGCCTATTGATGGTATTCTTAGACTACCACCTCGGGACAGTGGAAGTTTAATTTCAACAGATCAAAATACTCAAAAGAAAAATATTTAGGGTAATTGCAAAACATCAGAAAATAAATTTAAATTGTCTTTAATTTGAAAAAATACTTCCACTTTCTCTAGACCAGTTTTTTGGAAACCTGAAAATAGTTCAAGTGTGCTAGTCCTGATTGTAAGTGATCAACATGTTTGAACGTTGAAGGATGTGTCTGAACTAAGCACTTTACTTAATGTGTACATAATTGATATAAAAGAACAACAAATTTTAAGTTTTCCATGTATTAAATTTTATTAAAAATGATGCAACTTAAAAAGTGATGCAACTTCAGCTGTAGAATAGCTCCATCACTTCAGAAAGTTCCTCTACAGCCTTTGTATTCAACATCCCGCCCACCATTCCCAACCTTAGATATCCACTTACCTGATTTCTGTCACTATAGATTAGGCTTGGCTTCTCTGAAATTTTATATAAATAGAATCATGCAGCATGTGCCTTTTTAAGTTTGGATTTTTTTCTCATTTGTTTCAGTGTGTCTATCAGGAGTTCATTCTTTTCCATTGTTGAGTACTTTTGTGTGATTATCCCCGCACTTGTTTACGTAGTCATCTGATAATGGACATTTCAGTTTTTATTTTATAGTTTTATGAAGAAAGCTGTAATGATTTTCATGTAGAAATCTATTTAGGAAATACATTTGCATTTCTCTTTAGTAAATACCCAAAAGTAGAATCACTGAGTCACATGATACCTTTATTAACTTTATAAGAAATTTTCAACTATTTTCCAAAATACTTATATCAATTTTTACTTCAAGAATACAAAACCAAAACCCATCTTACTATACTGGTGATTTTGGGGCTAACATTGTTTACGGTGGTAAAACTTTTTATAATTATCATATAGTTGTGTTATAATAGTAGGTGATTTGAGGTTTTTAAGTGATCTCTCCAGACTTTTTAAATCTTCTCGGAGTCTTTGCATATGTCCCAGGTCCCTAAATATAAAGATCTTTAGGGTAAAATTTTCAGTAAAGTCCAGGTGTTGTGTACAAGTCCTCTTTCCTGCTTTCCTGATCTGTTGTTGAAGATTGGAGTAGCCAGCTATGTGCCACAAACAAGGACAGTTGTTCTTGATATGAGCAGTAGATTTCCGTGTACCTGGCAGGGATGCTTAGAGTAGTCATGACAGGCAGTGAGGCCAGTTGCAACCTGGCCTGGGTTTGGGGTGGGCTGCACATGCATTATGAATCCAAGGTAAGGCAGGTGACTACAAGCCTGACCTCAAGGAGGTGAACAGGAACTTGTCCTTGTTCTTTTCTTTCTCTTTTCAAAAAGTACACAAGGGAGATCTTAAAGACATACAGTGCATCTTAAATGATTATGGGTAGCTCCATGTCAGTCCCCCAAAATGTCATCTTTAGGTTTTATTTTATAAACCTTGAAGGAGTTTAAAACGGAAGATTTTAAAAGGTTGAATTTCCTCCAAATGTAAGTTAAAGCATATAGAGATATGGCCTCAAACTTCATTTTATTATAATAAAATAAAAGATAGTGAAAGATAGTGAAAAAATATCCCATCTAACAATCTACAGCTCTTCTCTCTGATAAGTTATTTCATACTAAAATGGAAATTTAAATACATTTTTATAGATAAAAGAAAACCCCAGTGGAGGCTGGGCATGTTGACACATCCCAGCCCTTGGGAGTCTGAGGCAGGAGGATGACCACAAGTTCAAGGCCAGCCTGGGCAATGTAGTGAGTTGAAGGTCAGCCTGAACTGCATAGCAAGACTCTGTCTAAGAAAAAAACCCCAAAAATTTTTTAAAAAGGAAAGAAAACCCCATTGGTTCTAACATAATAATGTTAACATGGTTGTTATGTTAAAATGTTATGTTTGCTCTTGATTTTAACTTTTGCCGGTAAAGCTTTATAACTGTTACCTGTTAATATTCTATAGGAATTTGTCTTCTAAGGTAATCATGCTTGGGAAAAATAGCTGTTTTCTGGCCATACTTTATGTTTTGAAGTGTTTGGTATCCAGATAAGATTATGATAGTTAAACCTACTGCTCTTCAATACTGGTGTAACTGAGAGCTCCTGCATGTTCCACAACTGAGCCTTAGAGACCAAAGCTAAAAGGATAATTGAGGTAAGAGGACATCCAATATCTGGTTCACGCCCTCCGAGGTCAGTAAGGACCCAGGACATGAGGGGACCTCTCTATAAGGTTCTGTCACTTTGGGAAGTCACACAACCTCCTCTGCAGGGAGACTGTGGGACCTCAGAGGACAGGAGTCAACCAGTGTGCAGTGTATTAAAAAAAAGTGAGGATCACCAAAGAGTGAAGTGTCTTCCATGCTTCCATGGGAAGCCACATGGCCAAGCAAAAGCCATCCTGTCAGATAGCAATGAGAGAGGCGCTAAGAGGCTCTGTACCTGGTACCAGAAGTAACCCCAGAGGACCCTTCACTGACCTTAATATACATAATGAGAGCTTAATTTTGATTAATACAACTCTCACTTAAACTTGGTCCTAAACATGCAACAGAAAACCCTAACCAAAAAGATGTAAACAGTAATAGTAATACAGACTAAATACACAAAGAGAACCCCGGTTACTGCACTGGCCCCTGCTGACAGTCTCCAGCTGCATCTCTAACATAATTATTAGGCTTAAATGAGGCTAAAAAGCCATGGTGACAGCTATAGAATCTCAGCAGAAACCTTTAAATTACTTAGCTGAAGTTATCCTTCAGAGCTGCAGAGCCCTCAGCTGAAACTGCAGGAACTTGCTTGCTGATAAATAAAACTAGTTGTCTTTAGGTCAATAATTCACATCAGACAAAAGAAACGATCTTAAAAGAGAACTATCAAAATTATAGAGAACCTGTTTACCACCTAACAAAGAGACCATGTTCCTAAAAAAACGTTACTTTTATGCCAACCAGCCTACAATAGTGAGAAATGCAATACAAAAGCTGATTGCGCCTCTAAGATCTGCCAGGAATTACAGCAATACCTCTGTTCACGAATCCTCCTTTTTTTCTTTCTTTCTTTTTTTTTTTGGTACCAGGGATCGAACTTGGGTCCTTCTGCTTACAAGGCATGTGGCGGAACCACTGAGCTAAATCCCGGGCCCGAATCCTCCTTTTTTTCAAACAATTTGGTTTGCCAACAGAAGCATTTGGCAGAATTTTGCTTCTACTCTTGAACTCCAGGGCGGGTGGTGAGCATGACCATGGCCATCTTCCCCTCAGGAACATGAGTACCGACAGCTCTGTGCCCCGGATCTGTGAAACAAATTCAGTTCATGAAGCGAGGTACCACTGTATCTGCGCTGTGGGGTCCGGGTCAGGGACACCCTGTCCACCTGGAAACTGGACACCCCGCTTACTTTCCCTGGTGGTGCTAAGGCTCCTGTATAGCTTTATTGTTTACTTTGTGCGTACTTGAACTCTGAGTAAAATGTGTTTCTCCCCATTCAACAGCCTTAAAACTACAGGTGGTGGTGCAGATAGACTGCTGATGGATGCCACTTTTAGTTTTTACTCAAGAGCCCTCAGATAGACCTCCTGCAGTAGACTGACTGCTGCTTTGCCAACACCCCCCTGGGCTGGTTGACTCAGGCATTCACCCCAGTGGCAGTTAGTGACCCCACTGCCGAGGAGGGATCGAGACCAGAATAGAGACAGACAATAGGCAGTAGAGGGACCCGAGCAAACGGAGATACCCCTGAGGAAACCAGAACACAAAGGGAAAGAGCCCCTTGAGCCTGAGGCAGCCAGAGGGAAGGAACACAAGGGAGCAAGGACTGTCTGTTCTCCTGATGTCAGAAGCTTTAACAAAATGACAACCTATTGTTTCAAAGGAGAGGGGGCTGGCATGCACTGAGCTGTGCCCTGGGAAGCTAGGCTTGCTGGCCTCAGAAGCCCAGCTAAAAGTGGAAACACCATTGTTTCATTGTTTCATTTTCACACATCCACCAAAATAGTTCACCAAACTCTGTATATAAACCTTGAACTTGTATACCTTCTTAGAGACCTCCCTGGGAGTCCCTCTCATCTAGCAAGAACTTTTCTTTGTTCTTTCTGGTAAACTATACATAGCCTGTTCCTCGCTGCTGTCCTGGTGGCCTCATGCTTCATTGTCCTCAGGAGGAGAGCCCAGAGGGAGAAAATTGGTTGCAATAGGGAACAGAAAGGAAGGGCCCCCCAAAGCAGGAAAAGCTGTGTATTGTGTTACTCAATCTGGTGAATTGGACACTGGTAGAGAAATGTGATTGGGGACAGAAGAATGTGACCTAAAGGTATTAGAACTTACTAAGGCCCGTGTGGTCATATCCTTTGTGTCTCTGCATCTTTAGAGATAAGAATATTCCTTATCTCCCATGTAGGGAGGGCATCTCCGGAATGCAGGTTTTGTTACCTACTTCAGAGGAAGATTAGAGAATTCTTTCAGGGCATGGTTGGGGGGAGAAACCTAGGGGATCAGAAACCTTGTTTCTGGTATTTCCTCAAATGCCAAGGTGCCCGATTTGGGGGTACTATGCCTGGAACCCCATCAGTGTTCTACATATTAGAAAGATATGCGCTAATTCAAGCTTCTTCATTAATCTTCTCAATTTAATTTACCTTGCTGTTCATCTTCATTTTGGAGACTGGACATGAAAATCGTTTCTTTTCTGTGTGACTCCAAGTTTGTTTTTGTTTCAATCCTGAAAACAACAGGTGTCTTCCCCATGCATAGACCGACTTACTGGAAATGACCATGTTGGGACAGAACTTCCTCATCAGGAAGACTTCTGACTGGGATCGTTGTATTGTATTTTCTTCTTCTAACATTCATATTTTTTTCACATTCACTATCTCTGAAATTAGTATGTTCTTTGCATTTGGTGCTATGAAGGAATATGGAACACATATGTGTCTTTTGTTTCCCTTTTCTCCTCTGCCATGGACATAAAAAAGTGATATGAAAATAATTTTATTACAATTTATTTCAGTTCTAAAAGCATGTAGTTTTTAGAAAAAATGTGTTAAGTCTAAAGCCCTAACAGTCATTTTTTTCTTTTCAGTTTTGTGCCTATTGTTAAAAGTTTTCAAGCTTCTAAATAATAGTTAATATACCAAGTTTCTTGGAGGAAGGAAAATAACTCTTGCGTTTTACACTTTGTCACTCCTGACACCACATTTTATTTTTTAGGGGGGAGAGAAGTTTCCCAAAGTAGCAGTAGTCCAGGAACAGAGGTTTTTAAATATCTCACTGTGTTACCCACTAGTTTGCAGTAGTCATCGTATTTAATTGGCACACCCTGAAGTGTGAACCAACCTCCCGTACCCTCAAAGTTCCTTAGAGCTAGTAGGATGTTTTTGCTAGGCCTTCCAGATGAATGTTTTTTAAAAGAAATTTTCTCAAGTAACTTGTAGTCTTTAGGTACCTAGAATCCAAACTTGAATATTCACAGATGCTTAATGCTGTTTGCAGGATTGCCTTACCTTAACGCGAATCCTTCCTTACTTTGTGGCAACTGAAGAACTTTAGCTGTGTTCGTACTCCAGTCTTTTCCTTTCCACGCCCTGGTGGGTACCCAGTGGTTAGTCCCTGAAGGATAATGGTATCTGTCACTGGGTCCCAGCAGCTAGGCTTTGCCTCTCCTCAGTCTTTCTGTGCCCCCCTGAACTGATACAGTTTACTTCTTTTCCTCCTGTCACTCCAGCTTCCAATCTGTACCCAATGATCTTTCAAGAAAACCATGGCAACAGTTCTTGGGAAGACATTATTATAGCATGATTTTTGAGTGGGGCACACTAGCTTCTTGCTGCTTACAAGACCCTGGGCAAGTTAATTAACCTCTCTGAGGCTGTGTTACTTTTTCTGTTAAGTGAGGATAATAACAGTACTTAGCTCCTGGAGTTACTGTAAAGATTTAGTGAGGTAATGAATGTAAATTACTTAGCCTAGTTCCTTCATATTTTAAGGTATTCCTTAAGAAAAAAAAGCAAGTCCGTATGATTTGCAGTTTCCGTCATTTAAACTCTTCCTTCATCTGCTTGGAATGAGTTAATGCTTTGTATTGGCCCCGAAGCTTCTTTCTAGAAGCCCCCACTGATCTTCATCCGTTCTTCCTCATTTTTGCTTTGCATTTCAAAGCTTTAATCAGGATTCTATAGCTCTCCCTTGAACAAACTACCTTGAGCACCCAGGTCCTCTGCGGTGTCTTAACAGTATTTGTGAGAGAAAAATGGCTGAAAAGTAGTGTTCATTTCAAGCCATCTTGGGTTTTGGCTGTCTTAAGGGTGAAGATGTAACTGGCATGACAAAATAGAACTTTAAAAGTTAGATTTTCTTTTCATTTGGAGACAAGAATCTTCCCCACATTTGTTCAGGCCTAGGACAGAAACAGCCACTCCCTCCCCTCTTGAGCCTCGATGGTTGAACACAAGTCTGAGATGAGGTCACAGTCCAGTTACCAGGACAGAAGCAAGCCCGGAGTTGTCTTTATCTTGCCACTGAGCTGGGCCTGGGCTTCCTAGAGGCTGAAACAAAGAATTAAACCCACACTTTTGTAAAATAGGTTTTCAGGTTTGCTGACTCGTTTTGAAAAAAAAGAATTTTCAGGCCCAAGAGGCAAGAGAAGGATTTATTAGACAGATATAGAGGGCACACTCAAGTGTGGAGGGCAGTTGCTCAGACAAACGAGACACAGGACAGTTGGGAACTGGGAATCTTCTATGTATTTTGGGGGGGTGGAAATAGCAATGGTGAACCTTTTAGAGACCGAGCGCCCAAACTGCAGCCCCAAACCCACTTATTTATCGCAAAGTGCCAACTGCAACTAAACCTGAATACTGAGGTTTTAGTCTAGAAAACACAACTGTTATCTGCTGCTCGGCTGCTGGGGCGACTTGGCTGGCCCAGCCAGAGGACTCCGGTGCCCGCTGCGGCAAAGGACCCAGTGGTTCGCACCACAGATCTATAATCTTAGTCTCCTGCAGAGATGAAGGCCCCACCACAGTGGGATAATGGGCCATTCGAATGGGAAGTCCCACAAGGTGGACTCTTCGTAGGTGAAACAGGACATTTGTAAGTGAAAAGGGAATGAGCAAACCTCTTTGTAGACGAAAAGGAGTTTGCCAGGTTTACTAGGGTGTGGGAGAAGAGAAAGAGAAAAAATGAAGAAGAAGAAAAAAAAGGACCCGTGTCCTGAAGCAGTTTTCTTCTTTTTCTTTTGAGAGAGGGCCTCACCATGTAGTTTCGGCTGGCCTGAAACTCGCAGCGAGCTTCCTGTCTCAGCCTCCTGAGTACTGATTACAGGCGTGTGCCACCATCATGAGTGGAGCTGCACTTTCTCTTCAAAGTACAATTTTTAAAATTCCTTGTCTCCTTTCTACCTAGTTTTCCCTTCTGCCCTGCCTCGTTCTCATCGTATTCCCTTGTACACGCCTGGACAAGGGAGGTGGTGATTTGTGTCAATATGCAGTCCTAGGGTCTCCTTGGACAGCTTTGAATGGAGCTTTTTTCCTTTTCACCAAGATTCCTATGTGCGTTTGGGGCCTGGAACAGTCCTGAGCAGCCAAGGCTGCTTACAGTGTGGGCCTCTGCTCAGTTCTTTGGTTTCGCCAACCCCTACTTCCTGCCATACCTGGCCTGCTGCAATATTTCTTACTGCTGTAACCTTGTTAGCACTTTTAAGAGGGAGCAGGGGTGGAAAAATGTTTTTCAGAAATTCATGAAGTCCTGATGTTTTTCTACTTATGTGGCTCAGAATTTACTTCTCTAAAATACGATATTGTGACTTTTGAGAAAATAGCAGAAGCAAGAGAGTCATTGTCACCTCCCCTTGCCCTGCTCACCTAGGCAGATCCGTAGGCCTTCATTCCAGGTGTAGCCTCTTTGCCCTGGGAAGGAGCCATCCTTATTTCTGAAGACACATGAGACCAGAAGAAATCTGAGCAAACAGGACTTCCTAAGTTCTTCCCCATTTGTTACTATCAGTTATGCTATTATCCAATCATACCTCTCCTTGATTCTTTTCTTCTGTCAACCTGGCATTAAAAAAATACAAGTTTCCCTATTTCTTTGGACTTTCATTTCCATGTGAAGAGTCCATATCACATAAAACTCTTTAGATAACTTTAAATAACTTCACATGCCTTTTTCTTGTTAATCTGTCTTCTGTTAAGGGACCTCAGCTGTGAACCCAGCTGTGGGTGAGAAGATAATGTCTTTTCCCTTGCACGGCTGTTGTCCTTTAATATTCCATGGTAATCATCTTGAGAAGAGCTGCATAACATCCCGGAACATTCCAAGTGGGCTGTGCTCTATGGAATACCATGTGTCAAAGACATAAAGCACTAAGCAATTAAGTAGAGGATTTTATTCAGGCTATTGTAAGAGGGAGAACATTCACTAATGCAGAACATATCTGAAAAAGGAGGGAGCGTGGGAAAGCAAGGGATCCTGACGAAGCATGGAGGTGGGATCTTAGGAAAGAGTGTGCAGCTGGTCTATTAACACAGGGCTCAGAGAGAGTTCAGCATCATATTCCCTAGGAAACCCAAAGCTAAGGGTTAGATAAGTCTCCTTCCAGCAAAGTCAGTGTTGCTGGGCTATTTGGAGGTGGGAATATTATTTTTCATGAATGCTTGCACTGATCTGTTATGGCATGGCTGCAAAATAAGTATGCATTTTTAAGATAGAACATTAAATATTCTGCTTGTTGTAGTCTGCTTTGCCTCTTCATTCCCCTCTACTTTTCTTCCCCTAATGAAACAATTGTTAATTCTCTTTGCCTGTGTAACTTCCATGGAGAAGTTTGAGAAGTAAGAGCCTAGAGCATCCACAGCAAAGCTACAAAAGTTGATCATATAGACGTAAGAATATAGGCCAGGAATAGAAGGGGTAAAGAAAATAGAAAGGAGGTGGGTAATGGGTAACAGAATACAACTGAGGAGGAGCACCTGTGGCATTCTATAGCACAATAGGGTAACTGCAATTCTTCGACAATGATTTATACACCGTAGAATAACTGGACGAGAAGAATCGATCGTTTTCACTTCATAGAAATGCTACTTGAGGAGTCCTGGAGGATGTGATTAGGATGATGTTGCTATAATTGGACAAAGGAGTAAATGAAACTTAATAAGCTGTGGTGGACGCTGACAGAGTTATCAACTGATTCGGAGTGGAGATGGGAAAGAAGAGCCTCATGACTAACACGTGACTGACACTTGGGTCCTGGATCTGCCTGATTGTGTTACCGCAGGCAAGTACCTGACTGCTGCTCTCAACTTGCTCATCTACAGATTGACAAACTCTCTTCCAGCATTGTGAAATTAAACGAGCTAGTACATGGCCTTAGTTTGCACTTCTATAAGACAGTGCCTTACAATGGCTATTAATAAAACAACGCCAGTTTATTACTCAGTCCCGGAGGCTGGGATGTACAAAGGAAAAAGCTTGAAAATGAAAGGTGAAATAAGTAGGTGCGGGAAAGTTTGTTGATACACAGAGACTTGAGGAGGGGAGCTGTCTGATGCTGCAGGGAGATTGAGCACACGAAGGTGAAGAAAAGGCCCTTTTTAATAATATGCCAATTTCAGTTCTTAATGACTTTCAAGAAACTTGTTATGAGTGTAGAATAGGCGCTGTGGAGAATTTAAGAATCAAGAAGAAAGAAGTAAAGATGAGATGAACACTGGTAAGTTCAGAGTTCAAGATGATCTCACATTAATGTCAGGGTGGTCTACTTGTTAGAATTCATGCGAATTGGCCACTATTTGCTTTTGAAAGTGCTTTAAAGCGCATCTAGTTTGCTGAGTTAGTGTTTCGCCTGGGGGCTGAGTTCGCTCTCAGGGACAGCACAGCCTAAGCCACGGAATGAACCGCGAATACGAATGTAGATTTCCCCCACCAAGGTTGTAGACTGGTGGAGGTTTTTCTTCCCTCCCTCGGGATTGGACACAAGGTCTTCTCATTGAACTACTGCACATCCCTAGCCCTTTTTTATTTCTCATTTTTGAGACAAGGTTAACTTTGTTGCCCAGGCAGGATTTGGAAGGAATCCTACCTCAGCCTCTTAGAGTGCTGGGATGACAGGCATGTGGCACCATTCCTGGCTTTCACAACTTTTTAAAAATTATAAAATTAAAAAATAGTTGACACAAATGTAATTGAAGACTGAGATAGGAGTCCCAAGTTTGAGCCGAGCCTGGGTCACGTAACAAGTTTAGTGAGACCCTGTCTCAGAATTTTAAGGAAAAGATGGGATGTAGCTCATCAAAGGCTCTGGGTACAGCCCCAATACCGACCCCCCCCAAACCCTGAGAGGTGTCAGAAATACAATTTGGATTTTGGCCTTCCCTCAAAAGCTGGGCTGCCCTGGCTGCCCTGAGTGCCTGTCCCCCACCTCCAAGTAGCTCCTGAGGAGCCAGGTCTCCCCCTCAGGAAGATCCTACCCTTGTTGGCCCAATACCTGTCATTGTCACTCTTCCCTGTTAAGTCCACTTCCTCATCCACATTCCAGATCCGATCCCTGCAGTCTTCTGTCTTTGCAATCACTCCTCCATCCTGCAGTTATTGTGTTTCAAGTTTGAGGTTGCTTCTGTATGTTTTGATGTATAAACCCTGGCAAATCCCTTTATCCTGGGTAGAGAGAATTAAAATATATTCCCCCATCTCATTACACTCATCTAAGGTGAGACAGAGTTGTTTACACACCTCAGTGAAAAAACCAAATATATCATATCTATTAAGTGCCTTAACTGTATGGAAAAGTTAGGCAGGAGGAGAATTCTCATGACTATTTATTCTTAACCTAAATCATAAGAAAAACTTATTATAATTCTGCCATCTGTTCAAGTTCTTAAAGCCATTTTGGTAAACCTAATGCTAATGCAAAATACATGCCTTAGCACTAATTAACCGAAAAATCTGTTTCATTCTTTTCAGATAATGAAAAAATATGTCAAGAACATGATTTCTTAAAGAAAATCTAATTTATGACACTCAGGCTTTTTAAACCACCCTTGCAATGTGTTCATGAACACAACCATAAGAATAACAAAGAGTCGTATCAAATATTCCCAGGAGGAAAACCCCCAGACTACAAGCTTTAAACATTTACAATTGTAATGAAGATTCCTATTTCCACTTAAAGCTGGCTGATCTAAGGTGTTTGTATTGATTTTTGTGGAGGGGAGTGGTTTGGAATGGAGGGCCCAGGAACGCAAGGAGTATCTGTAAGGCTAGTATCGATTTAATGTCCAAGTGAAAATACCATGTGACTCCTCTAGAAGCCTAATTAACTGTAATATATGCTACTTGAGTGTGTTCACATTAAATATCGTTGCCCAATAACTTCTCAAGCCCCGTAAGTTATTATTTTGTTATAGCAATGAAATGGATCTGGTTTCAGTATATTTTCTACCACTCTCAGCATTTTAAACTTCCTCACTGATGCCTCTGCCTCTGTTCTCTTGTGTATCTTGTGTCTTTGATAGGTCATCTCTAAATCACCTTGGAAGATGCATCATTTTATTCGGCCACAAACCCACTTGAAAATCTTCAGCGATTCTCCACTTTCTTTTATCCCATTCCTCCCCCACCTTCTTATGCCCTCTCCTCTCCCTGTGTACAAAAGCTTTATTTTGATTTTTTCCTTCTGTTTTCCCTTTTTTTTCTTGTCCCTTCCTTCCACTGGTCTTTCCAGGGATATTTCCCAGTGATCGCTATAGACTCTTCATTTCCGGGAGGTTATTTTATTGAGTATACCTCATTAAAGCATGAAGTCTCTGCTCTCATGGCATATTAGGACCTTTTGTTCTTGTTTTCTTGAATAATTAAACCAGCTTGCAATGAGTGAGAAGTGAACAGATGATAATGATGATAGCAACAGTGTGTGTGTGTGTGTGTGTGTGTGTGTGTGTGTGTGTGTGGTGCGTGTTGGGGAGGTATGGGAGAGGTATGTGTTTAAAGACAGAAAGCAGATGTAGCAAAATGTTAACAATGATGAAAGCTATCCAGGATTCACTGTACTATCTGACAATTTAGTAAAGGTTTGAACTATTTCAAAATGTGTAAAAAGGTGAAAGAAAAGACGTAGTTGAGATCAAAGCATTAATTCCCAAGTAAATCTCTGCCTGTTTGAGGAACTACATCAATCAAATATATTTAAACATCGCTAATATTTACAGACTTCCTGTGTATTCTGGAGAGATACTATTTTTTGTTCCGGTATTTTACTTGACTAGTTTTTCCATTGTTGTTCCTTAGGGAAAATCTTTTTGGTGAATACGAAAGTGGATTTAGTACTATATTCATTTGTAGGAAGAGATTATGGCTTCTCTGCTTTCTTGTTTCCATAGTGAATGGTCCCACATTACATGTCAGATGAAGGCCTTTTGTGTAAATATACATCACAGACTCTGTCCTTGGGAGCTCTCAGGATTGGGGCAGACCAATGACAACATCAGTGATATCAGAACACCTACCCTTGGGCTGGGGATTTAGCTCAGTGGTTCAGCCACCTGTCTCCCAAGCGGTAGGTCCCAAGTTCGATCTCTGCTACCCCCAAAAAACAAAACAGAGCACCTACCCTTCGAACACATTTTTAAAAATATCCCCAAGATAAAGTACTGCTATTACTTTGATCATTTGTGGATTTCTTATGGTCTGATACATCTTTGTTTTGCATCAAGTGTCTAATGGAGCATTTTAATCAATGTTGCTGTTGCAAAAATATTTTTGGATTATACATTAATATGCTTGCATTTGTATTTTTTTACAGCTCATAATTACATTAGATCCATATGGAAATACCTGGCACATGTTTGGTACTCACAAAAATGAATTATTTTTGTTTATTCTAGTTGGTTACCTTTAAAATAATTTTCCTGAGTTAGCTGGAATTTGGAATACAAGTGTTAATAAACTCTGAGACACCATTACCATAACAAGTCTCATATTACGAAGGTGTGTAGTAAAGTGGCTACATCTTTCTCACTATTGTGTATTTCCTGTCTTTTGCATAGTTGGTACCCAATAAATACTGATGGAATGAAGAAGTAGCAGAGCTTTGAAATATAAGCAAGATTTCTGTCTTTGGAAATGGGAAGGGAAAGAAGGGGAGGCCGTACAGGAGGAATAACATGAATGGTGGCCCGAGGCTGAACACAAATTAATGGAAAGGTTCTAAAATGTTTGTAGTAAAATAAAGGTGGTTTTAGATACACATACAAGATACCTGGATTTTATCTTCTATGAGCTAGAAACTGGCGTAACTGCTCCCATGCATGTGTTTTAGCACTCTAAGTTCAATTTGAAATGTAAGCTTTAGAATTGGAAAGATGGGGCTTTTGAGTGTTAGTTCCTTCACTCATGAGCTGCAAGATTATAGACCAGACAAGGAAGTATTTTTAATGTGGTATCATTTGATTTCAAACGTTGCTGATAATACTTTTTTGTCAAGATGGCTGGGTTCTTGTTCCAAGTAGCTTTTCACTTTATAATGGTTGATAATGGTAGGTGTCCTTCACTCCCTGGGTAGTGCCTCTGCAGGGAGAGCCAGCGCATCGCATAAAACCGATACATCCCAGTGCCGCTCTTCTCCAGAAAATATAATAGTCACATGCTATTGACCTCAAATTTAAAGGCTCTGGTTGCTTTTTATGGATATTGTATCATGTGCTTTGTTGCCAGAAGTAAATACCATTGGAATGACTTAATCCAATGAGAGTGGTCTTTTTTTTCTATTGAATGAAGATCAAAAGGAACATCTTCATAGAATTGGCATGGGTAAAGCATATGCAAAACCCATGAACAGGTAATAGGATTTGTTGTTCATTTCCCAGGGGCTGCTTAAAAATCTCCACTTGGGTAAAGGGTGCTGAGCAGTCACGATACCCATTGTTTTGGTTCTGATCACCTACTCACAAAATTTACTAAATCTCTGACAGCCTCAGGGTTTAAGGAGAGACACAAACTTAAAGGATCTTGTTGAAGCAGCTTATTTAGAGGTTGCTGTACACATGAAAATTCATCACTCAACAGTCAGAAAGCCCTAGTCTCTGTGTCAGTTGAAGATTGGATGGTCTTTCTTTCTTTTTTTAAAAAGAGTACCTCCTAACCAGGAATCATCCACGTGGAAAATGAGGATGCTATGTGTTCTCTTTAAGTAACAGTGAAAATCAAGCTAAAAGTAGACCCCCCAAAAGCAAACAACCCATCGACCTTATATGCAGTGCTGAATGCAGTGTTTCCCATGTCTAAGATCTTTAGTTTTTGGTACCCTGGAATAGTGGGTAATTGCCACGCCTGAAGAAGAAAATTATATTAAAAATGAAAAGAAGAAAATTACTTAATTACGACATAGCTACTCCAGAAATCTTCACGATAAATGGTAAAATTTAGTGGAGCTCTTAAATGTCAGTGTAATTTAGCCCCATGCCCTAGAAATTCTAAATTGTAATTGACCCTAATTATATAAATACCCACTGGTGAGAAAAGGTCCGCTTTGTAGGAGACTTTACTGCCGCTGAACTTCACTAACAAGTCACTCATGACTTCCACAGATGTTTTATACTTTTTTGGCTAAGCGTTCCTTAGGAGCCAACTTTCCTCTCCATTCGGCAGCAAATGATACAACAGTGCTCTTGGAGGGTCAGGATAGGAGGTAAAAAGGGGCTCCTTTTGTCATTGTTCAGGTTATTTTTATCTCGTCTGTTAGTATGTTAGGGTAAGTAACCAAAGAAAGTGACCCATTCTCGCTTAAGCAGGTACTAAAATTTATTGGCTTGAATAATTGAAAAGTCATTTGTATTTCTTCAGGTTATAAGGTAATTATGATGAAGTGTGTTGAATATTGAGCCTGAAGTTCAGATCTTTGAAGGGATCAACTGTTCTGAGAATTTTTCTAGCCATCCTTGTAAGCTAAAAGCTGAGGCCAGTTTGGGCTTTGTAATCAAAGACGTGTGCATTGATGATTAACAATACATATGTACATTCAAGGATTTTTTAGTACACGGAGATATAAAATTATTAGCTGCGAGAAAATTGAAAGTGAGGCAACCTGATATCTTTGATATAAAATATGTTTTGGTACTGATTTATGGTGGTTATTTTCATTATATTCATTAGTGAAGCTCATGACTTCTTGGATTCATAGCCATATTCACCCTCCTACAGGATCTTACTACTGATATAGGCCGTATTTCTGTCAACCAGAGTGGATTAGTTGCAGTTTTTACCTTTTAATTAAACAGCTGCTGCCACTAAACACAACTTTAAATTATTTAATAGTCCATATTACTTTAGTCAATTCAGACTGCTTTGAATTTTTTAATTATATGCAGCTATACATTTTTTATGATACAGCTTTCCTAAAAATGAGTCAATAGACAGTAATAATTTTTCTTTTGAAATGTCAGGAAGATCTTAGCATATTTTAAAATAATCATAGCTAAAATTAAAAGCTAAGCTGATCAGTCATAAGATCTTTTGCTTTAAAAAGATGTAAAATACATAGAATTTTAAGTCTGACTCCATGTGAGATATTGTTTGTTGTCTCTGTCACATAAGCAATACATGTGGTCAATGCTGTTGTGTACAGTTCAGCGTGCTGGAGAGGACCCTGGGAACCGATCCCACCTTGTGCTGTGGCATCGCCTCAGGGACCCTTTGCCTCACAGGTTTGTTTAGGTGGTGCTGTCATTCAGCCAGTCCAAATGCTGTTCACTCTTCACCAGCATGGGTTTTCGTGAGGGCTTGTGATTATTCACTTATATTCTTCCAAGTCATATTCAGAAGTGTTACAAAAATTCTTAGTTTCAATAACTTTAAATGAATAATTCAGTATAGGCTTGAAGATGATAGATAGTGAGTCATCATTTTTAGAAAGTGACAATGGTGTGACCTTTCTTTCTTCTCATTTTTCTCTTTTTCTGACTAGGAACGCTGTCCCCTTCTCTGTATTTTCATACATGTCTGTATTTGGGTATATATGGTGTGTGTGTGCGCGCGCATAGATATATACTATGGATAATCCCATTTTGCTCTTTTACAGAGTGAAAAATGACATGTAATCCTTGAAGTATTGAACATTTGAATGAGCAGCTCAAATGTGTCAGATTGTAACTTTAGCCCCATCATGCACCTAGCCTGCCTGGGAATCCCTGTGATTAGAAAAGCTACCTTTGGCTTGATGGGGGCTGGCATCCTTGACCGGCCTTCGACTGAATTTCCATAACTGGTGGACGTAAAGGGGAAACGGTGTAAGGCCCACCTGAGCCTTTCACATTCGGCTATGCAGACCGACCGTTGCACGGAGTGCGGATGATGACACCTGTCAGGATCCCTAGAATAAATTATTTCTGTCCTCCCCGCTGACTCTGGTAGAGCATTATCTAGAGAGTACATCTGGTCCTGTGCGTCTGCTCCATGTTGACATCTCATTGATTCTTTATCTCTTTTCCTGGCTTAAGTGAGAAGCAAAGTTTACTATAAAACTGGGCAGCGGTATAATACTCTAAAACAATGCAGAGCATCGCCTAGCACCGTTGTCCTGGATACAAGCTCACGATGTGAGAAGGTGTTTATCATTCCTCGCAGTTATAGATGCTACGCTGCTTAGAGTATCAGCCTCTGCTTTTGAACTGGCATTTATGGATTAAATTAGCAATGTTGCCCCATCTTCTAAGATCTTAGGGTGGCAGTGGGAATTTAGTCAAAAGGCATAGCCATTTATTGAGCTGGAAGCCATGGTTTTAAACTTAGTCTATACAAGTACAGGTCGGGTCCTACCCTCCCGCTCCGCTTGGCAAATAGTTCTCGGGCACAGTAATGTATGTGTCAAATTCTAAGGAGAAAACAATTTGTCCCTGGGCCTTTGTTGTTTTTATTTCTTTATTTGCTCCCCCTGTTAGTGTCATGAGTGCAGGAGCCTTGTGGTTTGCTCACTTGTACTTACACTGTGGTTGTTGTTGTTGTTTTTGGTACCGGGGATCGAACTCAGGACGTTGTATTTGCGAGGCAGGGGCCGGAACCACTGAGCTAAATGCCCGGCTGCTCACTTGTAGAATGAAGGCTGTAGTGTTGGTGGTGTGTCCCTTCTCACCATCTACGAGTACCACCTAACCAGGAATCATCCACGTGTAAAATGAGGATGCTATGTGTTCTCTTTAAGTAACAGTGAAGATCAAGCTAAAAGTAGACCCCCTAAAAGCAAACAACCCATTGACCTTATATTCAGTGTTGAATGTGGTGTTTCCAATGTCTAAGATCTTTAGTTTTTGGCTAAATATTGGCATCACAGCAATAGGAAGAGAAAGCTGATTCAAAATCATTGTGGTTCACTTAAAACTGTGCTTATTGATTTAAAGGCCTATTGGCTTAGAGAGTGTATTAACATCTACTTTTCCTGACTTACTGATATGTGGACAAAAAGTAAGAAGATAGACCCTGGGGAGATGTGTGTGTGTGTGTGTGTGTGTGTGTGTGTGTATGTGTGTGTGTGTCTGTGTGTGTGTTTGACATAGCCATGTATAAATGTATATATCTGAACATATTTGTCTGTATCAACAGGAGGAAGAATTGAATGAACATATATGTTTGTATCAGAGGAAGGAAGATAAAGTTTAAGCTGTGCTGACCACATTCTAGCCGATAGAAAGAAGGAAAAAGCAGTCAGCTTGAGATGGAAAGATGTGGTCCTTATTTTAGATAGCTCTGTGCCTAGCTAAAAGCCAAGACTACAGTTACTGAGGGGAAACAGGTAAAGAGATATTGAAGGTACCTAACCAGCCAATTTTGCCACCTGTACCTCCTCTCTGATTGGTGTTTTCCTAGGTGTTGAAGCTATAGCAGTGAAGAAAGCAATGTCTCTCTTCTCAAAAGCTGGAGAGAGGCAAGCAACACACACATGAATATATAACATGCCTGGTAGCAGTATGTACTATGTAAAACCGTAAGGATTCAAGTGAGTTTTGTGAAAATTGACCGAGGAAAGCATGTAAAGATTGAGAAGGGATTTACAAGTGAAATGTATAAAATTTGAAGTCAACATAAAATGTTATAGTTTCAAATACATTTTTTCTGAAGAAAATTAAAGTATTGATAATGTTTGAAATGCTCATCCACGGATTGGAAAAATCTACCCGATGATGTATGGTTTTTCTTGTTGCATGGTTCTATGACATGATTTTTCTTGGTTTTACTGGCATCCTCATATATATATTTTTACCCATATTGAGGAAGACAGGAGGAGAGAAAATGTGAAATAGAAGATGTGGACTGTGGTTCCTGCTTATTGTTTTAGTTGCTTTCCAGTATCAGTAAGAACCTAATAGGTTCAATGAAATTTTAATGTCATGACATATCTTGCTTTTATAGTGACTACAGTGTGATTTCCACTTTTCTAAGCAATAACTGTGATTAAACATTTGGTTATTACCAAAATTCTTCTCTACCTAAAAAGTAAGGGCCATATTAAAATTATTTGGAAGACTAGTCAAGTAACAATAAAGAATTATGAAATTACTAGAAGCGACAGTGATGAAGAGAATAATATAATGTAATTATAGTAGCCCCACTGCTTTCTCTTCTATAGCAACCCTTTTTATTTTTAAATATAAAAAAAGCAAGAAAAACTAACTCCTACTTGCCTGTAAGTGCTTGAAACTCTTCTCTTAGTAGACACGAATAGGTGGTACTGATCTCGGGATAAAATCATCTCTTCACTCCACATGGTTCCCAGATAACTGAGAACTCATTTTGCTAGCATTTCTCTCTCTTTTGCCTCTACTCCGTTTATAATCTCTTGATTCCCTTTTTCAGCCTTTATGGGAAAGGCAAAGACTTCTCACTACAAGGAAGATGGCCTATGATATATAAATATTTCCTCGTCCATTGTAAAATACCTATAAACAAATGTATTTATTCATGTATTAATTATCCTACTTGTTACTTGAAAATTAAAGGTACTTAAAATTCCTAGAAAATTCACCATTTTTTTGTGTGTGATTGTAACTAAAATCATGAAGGAGTAGGAAGACGCTTCAGACTGCACCTGCACATCATATGATACATTTTCTGATATCTGCGAACGCTCTGTATTTCCTTCATGTCTAATGAGCAGAGACTCACTGATGCTACCAGAGGAGTAGTTTAAGAAAGATAACCTATAGACCAATAAATACACATTTGAAATCCTTCAGAGCGGTGACTCCCCGTCCCACCTCTAAGAAGCGCTACAAGCATAGCCTAGTTTTAGTGTTTAAAATGTACTCACCGTCATGAGTTTGCTTCTAAATCATTACCAATAAATCTAGTGTGGAAAGAGGTCCCTCGTGTCCCGAAATAATTAGTTTCCTTCATTTCTCCTATGTGAGAAAACCCTGGCATGTTTTAATCACTGTAAACTATGTGTTTTCCCTCCAGAAGAAAAGATTTGCTTCCTGTTTCTGTCTCTTGCAGAGCAGATACAACCCCTGGGTCTGAGGGCGGCAAGTAGGTTTTGCAGCAGATCGCAAAGGCATCGCCATCGTCTTCTCCCTGCTGCTCACCAGCTGTCTGGGACTTGGTTCCCATCAACACTGGAGCGCAGGTAGCGCTCTACTTTCCCATCTCAATTATTGCGGAATTGGCTTCTCTCCCAAGTGCTCTACTTGTATCATCCCTCTTCCTTCTCTGTCTCTGTTCTACCATATTTGAATTGGATAAAAATGAAATTATACTTGGACCGAAGCAAAATGCTCTTTGGTGGAATATTTTATTTGTGCTTCCTTGGGGTTCTCTGTCATTATGCTCTAGCAATAGAACCCATCCCTGTTGAAATCGAGGTCATAATCCTGATATTGAAGTCTTCATTAGCGCCTTGCATCCTGGGTAGCATATGTTCTAGACTGATCTTCTGCTCTGACGACGGAATTTAAAGGCTTTAGTTATCAGTCAGTTCATATATTTTAAATTGCAAAGTGTAGTTTAAGCACTCCATAACTGGCTCTTAATAGGTACCAGGAGCAGAAATATAAATTGGAAACAAAGATGTCTTTCTTATTTTTTCAGTCTCTTCAAGCTCTGATTTTCTACTAAAAGAATCAGAAAATAATGGAATGGCTTCTGATGATTGGAATCCATTTTGTGTTTCCAGTAGCAGTCTTTGTCCTGCTGGGATAGATAAATGCTTATTGATTCTGAAAATCGAACTTTATGAACCAGAACTAGTAATTATAATACCATTTGCTCATTTATATAATATTATGTAATTTTTAAAAATCTGTTGTTTCATTTACTCTTCAAGGATAGCATTCTTGTGAAGCCCGGAGAAACTGAGGCTTAGAGGGCCAATTTGCCAGGCTGTAGTCATGAGAGTAGTAAGAAAGGGAGAACAGAGAACAGAGGCCTCTGCTTCTGAGATGCGCTGTGTGTAGACCTGACTTCCATTCTTGAGGCTAAACTGAAGTCAGTTTATCCACATCCACCAATGAGTTAGTCTGTGATTTCCCTAACTAGTTAGTCTGCTCATTCATTAAGTGAGAACTGGGCAAGAGTGAGCTTTTTGGATTATTTTGCTTTCATATAGTTAAATCTTTCTGTGTTTCCATGCTTTAGAGAAACCTTTGCTTACTAGAAATCTACTGGAAATCCTTGGAACTCCAAGACAACTTTATTTATTTTTCACGTCCAAAGCAAAAAGATCCTTTTCAAATGATTTATATATTAGTTGCTCATTCAATTGCCAAATCCTAATGGAGAAACAGATACATGTTCCTTCTTGTTAGATTTTCCCATTTTCAAATATAAATATGTCTAAGAAAAAGGAAGGGAAAAAGTTCAGGAAACAGAGGCCTTACAAAAATGCTTCTGAAGCTAGTGTGACCTCTTGCTCACAAATAACCGTGCCTGGAATTTGCTACAGAGTCTAACAGACCTGTGCTAAGTATGCACATACTTAGAAAAATGGCAAGATGTTCCTAAATGTTTTCTTCAATTATCTATGGAACTCCTTGGACCATGTTTCAGAAAATGGTTTTAATTTTCTTGGAGGTATTATCATAATTGCAAAGGTCACGGGAATCAGCTCCATTACCAATGCATCTGTGCCTGCCAGGGCTCAGTCATGGGCAACGTCTCTGGTTTTCATATTCAATACTTTTCTTTCTGCTTTGTTGTATGATAAGGGAGAAAAAAAGGGTTGGCATGAAGGGGAAGTGAATCTAGTGCCAACATTTTTGTTGTTCCTCAGCTCTGATCTTTGCCTCTCCGGAACCTTGTCATCTGTCAGGAAAGCAAGAATGTTACTACATTAAGGGTTTTAAAAATGAATCGATTGTTTCATATTTTCAGAAATCATATTCAGTAATCTTTAAAGTACTAGTCTCATGTAGGCGATAGCTTCAAGGTTCTGCATAACATATGCATCGTGAAATGTTTTGACCTTTTATTTCATGCTTTTAAACATTTTAGTAAGGATTTTTTTCTGTTCAATGTTTTTCATGCTAAAATGTGACTTTTTTTCTTTTTTGCAAAACTGAATAGTGTGAAAGCTTTTTATTTTTTCTCAGTACAGGTTTTTGTTTGTAGTATTAGGGCAAATTTCTTAAACTAACAATAAAATTGTGGATTTATGTATTTATTTTTTGGCCAGGATAGAGACTTTAAATACTTAACATTATTAGATATTGCTAAGATTTCATAAGTATAATAGCCATCCTTATCTACTCTTATAGCCTATATGGACTTTATTCTCTGATATTTTATGCCCTGGATATTAGCTCTGTGAAAAAAAAAAACTAAAGATCTCATTTTTTTTTAAAAAAAGAAGGGAGGTATCCAGTGAAGTTTTTATTTGGTGTTGATGTACAAATTATTGACATCTACCAGCATCTATTGAGCTATTCTTCCCAATTGTTTAATTTAAAAAAAATTTTAAACAAGTGTGCTTTCTAAAATAACAGGTAGATAATAATAATAATAGGCGTATTCATTTTTGATATGGACAGTAATATTAAAAATCATGATTTTAGGCACCAAGAGACAATAGCCATCTAGATAACTTTCAACTTAATACCACTATGGTACAGTTTCCTAATTCTGGAGTTACTTTCCACTTTATTATATGGAGCAGATATTCTGACCCTGTGGGTAGCCAGCTTCAGTGTGGATAAAGGCTTCTGTCTCATGTGATGTTAAGAAGACCCAACAAGTCAGCTTGTATGAAGACACCAGAGTCTCTTCCCAATGTTAAATATGAATTGAATGTGAATTTATGTTTATGTTGGTAGGATGTTTGCCAATATCAGCTGCGTAGGAACCTAGTACTGTCTACGTGGTATGCTGCACTTGTGTGTGAATAGAGGCATTTTCATATTGGTTTAGGTTGTATAGGAAGTAGCTGATATCACCAGATTGCCCCTACCTGAAAAATGGAAACAAAACTGAGAATCACTGTTGTGATGATATGGAGAAACAAACATTACCACAATCCATATTTTGATAGATGGTACCTTTGATTAAAGATAAATGTTCAGGGATTTGTAAGAGTAAAAAATTAGAACGTAATGTATTTTAGCGAATATGGGGATGATAAATAAGCTATGATGTATTCAAATATAGTATGCTGATACTTAAAAAGTAGGAAGTATATTTCTCTTCTGGCTCTATATCTGAGAAATTTATAAAACAGTATGATTCCACATGCATACAAGATTCCCACCCAAACAACTTGAAATTTGTATGCATAAGTTTATAGCCAAATGGATAGAAAAATGTCTGAAACTGATTATAGCACTTGGGTCATGGGAGGAAAATGGATTAGGAGGGAATGGTAAGGCCAAATTTTCAAGTTTTCTTACTTGGATTGAATTTTTTACAGTGCAAATATTTTCATATAATACTGCATAACTAAAAAAAGAAAATAAAATATGCATGAACATCTCCATTCAAAAAGAAAGGCAACTAGGAATTAAAAATATATAAATATGCACTACTGCATATAAGGAACCTGCAGGGATAAATTATTCAATAGAAGAAATCTCATTGTGCCAGGACTCTTCAACAGCCTTTCATAATTATTAACGTAAAACTTTAAACGTGCTTTAGACTGAAAAGAGTGCATAGGATAAACTCTACTGAGGGTGCATTGGAAGGGTAGTGCAAGCTAAATTCTTGTAATGCAAGGCTTTGGGGTCACAGATTCCAATGAGAGCCCATCTTTGCCCTGAAGTCTTTACCTAGGAAGGGGCAAACACATAATCCCAGCACTTGGTGACTTAGTGAGATACCATTTCAAAATAAAAAATAAGAAGGGCTGGTCATGTAGCTCAACGGAAGGGCCCTGGGTTCAGTTCCCCAGCGCCCCCCCCCCCAAAAAAATCAAAACAAAACAAAAAAGCTAAAATGTGTCAATGTCCTGTCAGGAATACATTTCTGTTTCTGCACAGACATGTACTGCAGCCTGATCTGTGGTGATGTATGCTTGCCCATCGCCCCAGGAATGTAAGCTCCATTTGGATCTTTAAGATTAGGCAAAGCTATCACTTCTTCATGGCCTTCTAGGTCAATGGAGGAAAAAAATCTTAAAAATCAATTTTTGCAGCAACCTGGAACATCTGAAAGAAACTTGCTTCCTATGCTGACATAGTTTACAGCACCTACGAACCTTAGAAATGCCTTTTAAATCTGAGGTCTAGCAGCAATATGTGTAGCAAAATCTTTCTAGAAATGTAGCCATCATAAAGTATTGTATTCTTTTTGTGTGAATCAGTGAAGTATTGTATAATTAATATCTGAATAATGGCTATATGTGTAGTGTACATGCCTGTAGTGGGTATGTTATATATAATTGGAAAGAAACCTGCATATATTAAGTATTCATTAGTTAATAATAGTTGATAATATAATTTATAATTAGTTGACAATATATTTAATCCAAAGAAAGTCCAGAGGTGTTAACTACTCATTTATACTACAGATATGTACATATAAACATAATTTAACTTTCGTGGGCATTGTTCATGTATTTGATACTTTTGCGATATGCAGGAAACCTTAATTATCAGAGCTCATAGAAGATTCATTTAATCTTACTTTTATGCCAAGCACAGGAAGGATGCCAGTGAATTAGGAAGATAAGGTCATGGTTATGCAGAGCACCTTACATATTCTGGGGTGGGAAAAATACTGACAATAAATTATTTTTTAAAAGAACACATTCAAGAAATAAGATGAAGTGTTATGAGGGAAACACAGCAAGAGGATGAAAAGAAAGAAGAAGTTGGGTAGAAGAGACCAAAGGGTGCGGGGCAGAGTGGGGAAGGAAGATGCCCTTCCTCTGTGGCAGGGGGAAGGAGCCCTCTTCGAGGGGCCAGTGAGCAGGCGCCTGCAGGGGAGCACGCCCTGCCGGTGAGGGAGAACGTGCTGCACAGCCTCGCAGAGGCAGGGCTCCTGGCACGCGGAAGTCATGACCGGGCGGGCAGTCCGGAAGGGGGAGCACCGGTCAGGTCACAGACGGCCAATTGGAGCAAGTCTGATCATTTTGCTCTCAGTAAAGTATGAAGTCATTTGGGGTATTCCATTTTTTTAAGTATAAAATTTTCAAACGTACACAAAAGTAGAAAATTACACTAATTCAGTATGCCACGTTACCTGGCTTCACTAATTCTCGGTTCGCAGTAAGAGTATTTTATCTGTGTGCTCTCCCCCACTGTACCTTTCCTAAGTCACCACCACCACGCTGATTTATTTGAAGCAGGCAGTGTGTCATTTTATTTATAAATATTTCCTAACAGTGATGAACCGTCAGATGTGTTTTTAAAAGCATAACCTTATAGCTCCATCATATCTAAACTTTATAGTAACTCTCTAATGTCATCGAGTATCCTTGTCTCTTTTGGAATTTAAGCAGGGGAGTGACAGTGTGTAATTTATAGTTTCAAAAAGAGCACTTCTGCCTATAGCATGGCTGGTAGAGGAGCAGGCCTGAAAACGGACACAGGTTTGGCCTCAGGTGCGGACTCCACAGAGGTGTTTAGGATGGAGAAGGAGAGAAGTGGCCGGCTTTGGGATATGGCCGGAGGCAGGATCAGCTGGCCGATGGCAACCGGGGTTTGGGTCTGAGAAACTCAGTGATGGTGGGAGACTTAAATACTGTAATTAAGACGTAATAATTGAGATGGAGTATATTTAAAGAGGAAATATTTGGAAATAAAAATTAAGAATTCCATTTTGGCCTTAATTTCACCTTTTTTTAAAAGATAGGGTCTCACTAGGTAGTTTAACTGGCCTTGAACTTACTCTATTGCCCAAGCTGGCCTCAAACCTTTTTATGTTGATAATATGTTATCTGTATATCCCTCAGCCTCCCAAGTGCTAGGAAAACAGGGCTGTGCCACCATGCCTGGTTCCCTTAATTTCAGTTTTGAAAACAAAATGCATTTATTAAGTCTATGTCAAACAGGAAAACAGAAGATGGGTGATAACATGCATCCATATGTATGAAGACTTTCCTTCAGTTCTGCTCATTGATATATGTTTAGGGGGATCTGATAATGAGTGAATAGTTGCTGTTCTTAAAATACTCTGGACTTACCTGACAGCTATTCAGATCTACTGAAGAGATGCCTTTCATTGAGATTGCTTTGAAAGCTAGGGAAGTCTGGAATATCCAGCTGTCCAAAACACGGCCAGCATTCTGCCCTGTGTACAGTGATCTTATTTTTTGAACATGAAGTATGACTCAGGATTTAAATTCTGAGAGTGTACTTATACATGCAGTATGGAAGAATAGATGGCAGCAGGACTGGCTTCTTAAAATAATCATGATACCTACCCTTTGTACTATTAGTTTCTATCCAACGATGGACGACACTTGTCCTTGAATTGGTTTACCAGCTGCTAGTAGCATGTATAAATTAAAGTATTAGGTATGCTCATTGTTATCTACTCCCCAGAAAGTCTCTCCCTTCCTTCTCCTTTCTCTTCCCTCTTTTTTAGAAGGCTCAACTCTGCTTTTAAGACCTTCCTATTGATTAAATCAGATCCAACCAGGATAATCTTCCCTAACTTAAAATCAACCGATTAAAGACTTGAATTACATCTGCAAAATCCTTTCCATCAACATCTATATTGGTGTTTATTGAATAAGTGAGCACTGTAGCCTACCAAATTGGATACATTGTTGTTCTCATTTTTTAATATGGGTAATAATATTTTATTATTAAGCTTGTTGGGGGAGTTAAATGAGTTAAAGAATGTAAATTGCTTGCTACAGAAAATGTGCTCAATAAAGGTTATTCTATAAGGTGGGAAAACATTAAATGACTGCCTTGTGCCCAAAAGAGGATCCGTGTCCTTGATGGTGTCTTATTCAGGGACAGAAGCTATACACAAAAGAGTACATGAGGATAGAAAAAGAGCAGGATTTCCCAGTGGTGTCGGACATCAGTCTGTTGGTTACACTCTAGAGGGTGGCTGCTGAGGGACTGCACGATGTAGGCTCTAGGATGCCAGGAGTACTGTCTCTCTAGATCCACTTCTTTACATGGAAGAGTCCAGATTGTAAAACTTCACTGAATTTGTTATACTTAAAGAAAAATCAGTACAACCGACTGATAGATACCGACCTTATGTATGGTATATTTGTATTCTCTCTCTCTCTCTGCATATGCATATATGTGTATATATGCATATATATCTAGACAGTCTGCGTCCATAATCATAGGTTTGCTTTTTAAAACTTTGTAGTATTTATATCTCACAAGCCCAAAAATCTACCCTTTGTAGAATTTGGGGGTTTTTATTACATTCAAAAGTCATGCAGCCATCACCTTTACTATCTAACTCCACATCATTTTTATCTTCCCCCTCAAAGAAGCCCCCAACCCATTAAGAAGTCGCTCCCATCCATATACCTCCAAAGGCCCTGACAAACACTAATCTCCTTTCATTCTCTGTGGATTTGGCTATTCTGGATGTTTCATATAGACACAATCATACTAAATGTCAGGGCCAGTGGTTTCAAGCCTTACTTTATCTGGCTTCCAATAATACAGAGAGAGTTCTGCCACAAAGTAGGGAGCAGACAATCGAATACCGGTGTTATTGTTATTGCCATTACGAAGCACCTTCTGAAGTGACATAGTCATCTGTTTGCTATTTGTTGTTAGGTAAAAGGTATACAGGAGGAATTTTTCCAATTTTAAAAAGAAATCGATATTTTAGAAAAGCAAAAAAGAAATTTAACACTTTCATCTTTTCTACTGTTCTTAAAACTTAAAAACTGACTTATGGGGTATTTCACATTTTGATTAAAAATCATTACAAAGAGGTAATAAAAATGGAGATTAATCATGAAATAATGCAAAAAAACCACAAAACACTGTGTGAGTGTGAATAAACCAATAGATGGCTAGAGTTGCAAGCCACACAGATAACCTATATCCTTCATTCTGCAGATGAAGTGTCTTAGGCTCAGAATCCATGATGGTTCTCCCAAAATGAGAGAACTACTGGGTGCCTAATCATGTTTTATTCAAGGGCCTTGCATGAAATTTTGAACAGTGATTTATGGTTTACCTTAGTGGGAGTAAATGTGGTATATATTAAATTGAGGTTGCTTATGATTCAGTTTAGACATATTCTTCCTTCCAAGAAATCATTGAACAAAGACAGATTAAACAAACAAACAAACAGGTATCACAATACATGAAGACAGCTCTAACATTCCAAGGGAAATGCAAATAATGAAAACATAACACACCTGAATTAAGGTATCTACCTGTCCAGAGCAAGACAATTTTCATTTTCCCAACTTCCCTTTGCTTGAGTAATGAAAAAATTTTCAGGTGTGAGAGGGTGACCCTATGGGATCCCTGCCTCACTGTTAGGCAGAGTCAAGATATTTGAGCTCTGAGATGTATGCCAAAAAATCCAATAACACATGATGCAGCCAGAGATGTTCATTTTATTAAGAATCTCCATAAATGTCATTTTTCAGAGTCAGTGTAGCTCTGTGAAACTGGCAGGTAGTGTTTGGGGATTTCTTTGAATCGCCGGTGGTCACAGCTCATTGCCCCAAACCATCTTTCTAATCCATGTTATGTTATGTGGTTTAGGCCAAGAAGGAAGCTTATTTTGGTTTTATTCCTCTTCACGGATAGGGAGAATTTTGATTTGCTATGTACCTCTGAGCTCTTGTAGATTTTCTCATCATCCTAACTGCTAGTTTATTGAGATTAAGTGCTTTCTTGTGTCATTGCATGGAAAGGACTTTTGATTTTCTTTAAATTAAATTTGATTCAATTACCATGTTAGATAGATAAATGTTCTTGCTAGAGGAGAAGAGAAAGGCTCGTACTCAGACAGAGGGCTGCAGGGCAGTTGGGAGGCAGCACAACATCGGCATGCACCAAGGAAAACGAGCACTTCCCAAACAAAAGTGCTGAGGGGTGATTATTTGATTCTCATGTCTGATTTTTTTAAGTTAAAACTGTCCCAACCTGATCTCTATGCATAATTAGGGCACCTGACAGGTGTTAGGGTGATTTCTGTGAAATAAAAAAGCATCGATGGACCATCACAGGTATCTTCCTGAAAGACTTCAAGACATCATATTACAGTGACACGTTCACACTCATATTATAGCAGGACAGCTCATAATAACTAAAGCTTGGAAGTGGCCTATGTTTCTGTCAACTGTTGAATGAATAAAGAAAATGTGGTACATACACACGATGGAATACTATCCCCCTATACAAAAGTATAAATCTGAGACATTTGGAAGAAAATGAATGTAAACTGAGATCATAATGTTAAGTGAAATAAATCAGACACACAAGATTAAATATCACATAGCTTTTCTTAATGAGAAACCCAAAATATAAATAATTTAAAGAGCAAAATAAGACATGGGCAATAGAAAACAGGGAGATAGATCTTTTGCAGATGGAAAGGGGATCTAGAGATTGAGGGAAGAGGAAGGAGAATGAAGGGGTGATCAATCACTGCTATTGATCCCCAGGGGAAGAAGATGAGAAAAGTGAAGTTCAAGAAGGAAGAGACTGGATCAAGGTCAGTTGTCTGATGAATGATAGGCTGGAAGATTCCAGTCCAGTACTGAAGATGGCACCCAGGGCTTTACTGCTGAGCTACACACTCAGCTCTTTTGGTTTTTCATTTTGAGACAGCATCTTGCTAAGTCATTAAGTTGCCCAGGATGAGCTTCAACTCATGATCCTTTTCACTCAGCCTCCCAAAGTGCTTTGATTACAGTCTCCAGAACCCCTTCCCATTTACAAGAGATCTATCTCTTGGCAGATCCCAGTGA
>NW_004624822.1:7039707-7082185 GCF_000247695.1 Heterocephalus glaber | reverse complement strand
CCCCTTTTGTTGCCAGTTCAGTGGGTCCAGGTGGTTGAGTATCAGAGCGTCCCATCTCATTTCCCTTTGGGGTTGCTGTAGGTGACCTGGAAGTCTGGTTTTGAGACTTATTTACGTGTTTTCTCATTTCAACTGCAGGGGCGGGGCTGTTGGCGCCTGCACGGATTACTTCCTCTGAGCTGGGATAGGTGGGACAGGGGCCGGGGGCAGCGGTAGGGATGGTGGCCCTAAAGCCCTTTCCTGTGGGCTGGGAGCAGTGGGAGGGATGGTGGCCGGGAAGCCCCTTCCTCTGGACCAGAAGCAGTGGGACGGTGGCTCAGAAGCTCCTACCTCTGGGCCGGGAGCAGTGGGACTCAGTACCGTGGTCTGGTGGTCCGGTGTCCTCTGCGCCTTTGTAGTGTGGAACCAGGTGGCTGTATAGAGGAACGGGGGTGGGGTCCAGTGGATTGTTGCCGGGGCACGGGCAGATTCGGCATATTCCGCACGACTGGGGACCTCAGTAGGGTGTGTGCAGACCTGCCTGTCTGCAGTGGGCTGATTTGGTGTGCTCTGCATGACTCCGGACCTCGGTAGGGCGTGCGCAGACCTGCCTGTCTGCAGAGGGCTGATTCGGCGTGTTCCGCCTGACCTCTTTTGTATTATTTTAGACACACACACACACACAAAATAAAGCACCTGGTTGAAACAGACTGTCCAGTTAGAAAGGCTCACAGAGTTAGCATTTTCTTTAAACCAGGTAATTTTACAACAGAACTGCCTACCTCTTCTGCATTCTTTTAAAAAATTATGCTAATCATACAAGTGGTCCCGCACTGCAGGAGCAATTCATTCATTTTGGAGTACCCCTTGCATCTTTTATGCCTAGACAGCCTAAGTGTAATAAATTAAGCTTAATTCCTATAGCCTTGTATTGCTTTTTATGTTAAGTCAAAACAAAAGAGAAAAGATTCCACTTTTTGTAATAAATAATGACCTGCTGGCACAGTCAGGCT
Source organism: Heterocephalus glaber (assembly GCF_000247695.1). The sequence continues at coordinate 7,081,193 of NW_004624822.1, read as the reverse complement.
CCGCCCAGCTTTCTCAGGAAGCCAGTTAGAAAGCACCATGAGTTTGGAGTCAGGAAGAACTCTCACCTGGACAGTTTAAACACCCAGAACACCTTGCCTCGGACCTGTTGGATTATGATCTTCATACTGTGAATACTAGATTTTAGAAGCAAGAAGAGAGAGATGATGTGTGCCCTTTTGCTTTTAACAACAGTAAAAAAAATAAATCCAAGAAAGAAATTGTTGGAAGATCTACTTGGACTCATTGTTAAGTGTTATTTTTAAGACATGAAAATGTTTTCAAAACATGGCTTCATTGAAAATGCGTAAATATAATCATGCAGTTCGTGTATACATGTATGCATTCATGTAGGTGAACGTATGCATGTATTCCTGAACTTTTGGTCCTTTCTCCCCATTTTCATTTGGTGACAGCCCATTCCTGTCCTCATCACCCACCCCATCCTTGATAACCTAATTTATCTGTTCTTGCTTGCTCAGATAATCCTCCTCAGCTACCAATCTCCTTTTGAGTTTCCCACCTCCTGTGCTCAAATACTTAGTTTTAAGCAGCTGGATCCTTTGGTTAGTCACTTCTGGCTGTGAATGATCTCAATTGCTTTATCCTAATGTGCCAAATAATAGTTATGATGATATGATTTTCCTAAGAATGTGAACACACTTGGGAAGTCCTGACCTATGAGGATGTTTCCATATCTTTCACATGCTAATATATTAATATATTCACACTTCTGTGTGTATATATGTACTAACACATACACACCTGGAGTGTTGTTTTAGTCATTGTTTTACAAAAATTCAATCTTTCTTCTTTTTCTTTCTCGATCCTTTGTGTAAATTCCTTCAAGACCACTGGACAACTTTAATTCATTATTCTGAGTGGCTGTAAAATAATTTTACAACTTTCTCTTGCTGGTGGATATTTCATTTGTGTTCAGGCATTGTGTTGGGTTCTTTTGGTTTGTCTTATCATTACAGGAAATGTTTATATAATTCATTTTTAAAGGAATAGATTTTCAGGCATTGGAAAATTGGATTTAAGAAGATGTACTATTTCTAGTCTTCACAGATGTTGCCAGTTTGTTTCAAAAGCTCATAAATTAACATTCTAATCTAGCAGGCATCAGAATACCCAGTTCTTTAAAACCTCATTATAATAGGTGTTTCCATTTTTATTAGCACAGTAAATATAAATGTCATCTCATTGTTTTATGTATTTAAGATTCCTTGACTTCTTTTGAATTGGAACATCTTTTCATTCCTGTGGCATTTTTACAATTGTTCTTTGAAATACCTCTTCCTTTCTTTACTCATTTTTTCCTCTTTCAGATTTTCTATCCTCCACTGGTCTGTTTGGTAAGACTGCTTTACATTTCGTAGGTATAAGCTTTATTATCACTGTTGAAATTTATTTTATAAGTGAAATGTGGTGAGAATGACTTACGGGTAATAAGTGCGTACTTATATGTTCCTCTGTTCCTTGGAAATCAGTTCAAACAGGCAGACAAAGGCTGAACAGGGAACAGATATTGCATAGGTACCAAGAGCGGTACATCCAGAGACACAAACCGTCACCAAAATCATAATCAGTGAAACTATTCGTTGAAAGAAAGATTTCTCAATGTGACCTGGGTACACAGAATTATCTCAGGTTCTTTAAATATTTTTTAAAAAGAGACAATCCTAGTCTGGTGATTTATCTGCCTTTGTTGAAAGATATTAATTTTATTGTCATGACAAATTTTTTAAAAGGAAAGGTATTCAAGGCTGATGAAGCCTCTCATTGAAAAATGACTGAACTTTTCTAGTGACTTTTTGAATCTTGCTTTTAAATGTATTGGTTTCTTTAGTGTTTGGAATTACCATTTTTAACCTTTACTTTCAAAATAATTCTAGAGTCACAGAAGTAGCAAATAATCTACAAGAAGGTGCCATGCACACTTCATATGGCCTTGCTAATGGTGGTAATTTGCGTAGCTGTGATAACTATAATACAAAGTCAAAATCAGGAAAGACTTTGGTACAATTCTTAGGCCTTACGTAGATTTCAATGGTTTGTGTTTTTTCTTTTCTTTTTAGTGTGTATGTGTATTTCTATCGTGGTGATTTAAAAAATTCTAATAAAACAAACTTTATTCGCTCACATTCTAAGCTCTACATTCCTAAATGACGGTAGATAAAAGTCATGGCAGCAGTGTGGCCCTGAGCGGTTTTCTGGCTGGTGCTGTGGAATGCTACTTTGCGTGTAACTTTAAACAGATGTACAAAGGCACCGGGGTTGCTGAGGGTCCAGCAGGCCTGTGTGAAGGCCGAGCACAGAGCAAGGCCCTCTAAAGATCCCAGAGCTGTCCTTTCTTGACCTTCTGATGAAGAGTCAGGTTCGGCACTTTTACACTGAACCAGTAGGGACTGTCTCTTATTTAAGAATAAATAAATAAATGAGTGTCTGTGGGAGACAAGTTCTCCTGACTACAATGACACCTGCTGAGACTGCTTGGATTGTAATTTTATAGCAGCCTTTTCCAGAATTAGTTACATATCTGTGATCAGGGAGCCATAGCTAGTCGTTATGAGCAGCGTCCCCTGTGCAACTGTACACAAGTCTATTCGCGGCAGCTGACGTGAGGCCAAATGCTGGGGCAGTGCATTCCCGGACTGCAGCCCCTCCCGCTTCTTCACGGGTCACTTTGTGAGGCCTCTGGCATCAGAAAGGTGTCAAAAACTGAAGTGAGTATTGCTGGTCCCCCACTGGAAATGTAGCTCTAAAATACTCTCATATTGGGCTGGGGATTTAGCTCAGTGGTTCTGCCGCCTGCCTCACAAGCGCAAGGTCCCGAGTTCGATCCCCAGTACCAAAAAAAAGAAATACTCTCATATTAATGTGAAAGTATCTGTGAACTTCAGGCCATAAAAGACAGAAATCAGCTCCCATAGCTCATTGATCCAACTTCAATTTACCTGTAAGTAAATGTGGTGCAGGAAAGTGAGGTAATATGCTTAAAGGCACAGAGGTTATTAATGAAGTGTCTCGACTAAAATTCAGGGATTTTTCTCTGGGAAAAAAGGTCTCTTAAGTATCGTGCTGTATTACTTTGCTCATCTTGTGGATTGAATCAATAGATTAATACAGCTATAACAATCTTGATTCTTTTTCATCTCCTTCCTCTTCCCTCCTTCCCCCTCCCTCCATCTCTGAACAGAATCATTTAACAACTTACCCAGAATCTCTTTCTTTCCTGAACATTTCAGGCCTTCTGACTCCAAAAGAAATACACTGGTGCTTTCGTTCAGTGCTGTCTTTAAAGTTCAAAGCACAGATACCAGGGAGAGGTGAGATCTTGCTAGAAGATGCTCCTTTTCACATGGTCATAGAAAGATTTCTTCGTCCTGGTCACGTTTTAGACATAATTTCCTTCTGTAGAAGTAGTTTTGGTAGTGTGCACCAAATTCCAATGGTAGATTCTCGACAAAGGTGAGGCTAAACGTTGGTTGAAGCACATGAGAAATGAGAGGAGACTGCTGAGTATACATGGTAGAGAAGAATTAATAGAATTCTTACATCTTGTAAGGTGGCTGTCAGATATCAGACCCTAAAATATTGGACTTTAGATATCATTCCTCGGGGTGCAGGGGGAAATGCAGAGGAAGGAGACTAATTCGTCCCGCCCTCTTTGTGAGAGAATCCTCATTACTACTCCAAGAGCACTCATAGCCCAGTACCTCTGCATTGACAGCCTGGCCCCAGTGCCATCCTTTGGATGGAGGCATTGTGTTCCGGAGCCCTTCCCTTGGGCCGAGTCTTTCCTTGTCTGTGTTAAACACGGTCAGCTCCTCTTTCCTGGATAATCTCATGATGTGTTTTCCATGTCATGCTCTGTCTTCATCACCCTCCTTTGGATATCACCCAGTATGCTAGCTAGTAAAGAGCTGAAAATGTTCAGATAAAGAAAGATGAGATACATAATAAATCTTTAGTGCACATTAGAGTATTAATATCCTGCCCCCAGCTTAAGAAAGCAGAAGCTTGCCCACTGGCTATGTTGTTTAATCTTTCCAGTCACTTGTATCTAGTGTCCCGAATTCAAAAGAGAAGAACAATTCTCTCTGCTCTTTCTCTAATGTAGAAGAATTGTAGTTTATCTGCTCAGAGTTCTCATAGATTTCTTCCTAATCCTTGAGTGTATATGAATTCATATTTAAATAAAAATATTTCTATTCTTAGACTTGATCATGGGTTTTCTGGAAAAATCACATACCTTAGGTTGAAAATGTAAGATAAACGGAAACAAACAAAATGCTGAGAGGAATCTTGACAGCTAGCTTGGGTGAAGCTACAGAACTACGTGCCTTCTGTCTCATTCTCTCGGCACTGATGCCCTCTGTGTTACCCCTCTCTACCCCAAAGCTGGGGTCCGCTGACATTCAGAACAGCCCGTCTGCAGCCCCACAATTAAATGACTGAGATGATGTGAGACGGCCATCTTCCAACTCCGCTGCTTCTCAAGGTTCCCTAGTCCAAGTGTTGCCACATGCTGGTCATGACTCACTCATAGACTGGGGACTCAGTGCAGTGTCTCACCAGATTTGAAGAAAGATAAGAAGCACTGCAGATAGGTGATGTCAGAGAGCATCATACAGAGTGCTGTTTTACGATGAGTCAATGACGTCACTTGGCCACAGACATCCTAGATTATAGTGTAAAATGTTCTTCTAAGGCCATGGCCTACTCTCATCTTCCCACCCGGAGGTGAACCTGTGGCAGGGATGTTACTGTGTTTTCCTTTTAATACAAAAGATGTTAATGTAGAGTTGTTTTCTCTAAACTAAAACCTCAGTAATCAAGTTTAATTGCAGTGTTGGCGCTGTGTAATAAGTAAGTGGGCTTTAGATGGCAGTTTGCCACTCCGTCTTGCAGTTTGCCATTGCTGGAATAGGGAGTCACAGGCATGAAGACCCACTGTAACTTGGCGTAGCTGTCAGTGCCTGCCTTCCCCGGCCTGCTCCCAGACCCACGGCCTTGGTTCTTCTGGTGCACAGGGTTTGGGAAGCACTGGCTACTTCCACTGCTGCCAATAGCATGATTCCTCCGATGGCTTCTTCAGAAAACAATGCCTTAACCTGAATACACTGACAAGGAATAAGCATGTTAGACTCCTACATTCCCCATTACCCACAAGGGAAATATTTTCATCATCTTGTGCTCTACCAGGCTTAAATTTATAGTTTAAATTTTGTCCTCTGCAGTAACATTGTTGTAGATTATTAATAAGCTTTCATTCCTTGTGAGAAATATGTCACCTTTACACCAATGCAAATACATTTTTCAGTGATTCTCTTGAATTATTCCACTCAAATAGGAAGAATTTGCCAAAGAGAGAAAAATGTTGGGAAACTGAGCCTTGGCTAGTTAGAAAATGGTATCAGAGTTGAACTGCCTCTCTTGGGCTTTTCACATAACCGAAAGTTGACAGTGAAGGTGTTTTGCAGGTGGGACTTGGACAGACAAAAGGGAAAAGCATCCTCGGTCCTAATGAAAGGCTGAGCCAGTTATGTGTTCAGGCTGTCCCCCTGGAATACTAGTAAAAGAAAATTAAATCAACTCACGACAGCTATCTTGCGTATCTCAGCTGGGAAGGTATGCATGCAGTAGGACAGGCACTGCTTAACATTAATCAGCCTCCTGAAGTCATTACATTCATGAGGAAATGTAATTCACATGTGATTACTTTTTAATTTACTCTGTAATCACATTCCAAGTGAACGGGCCAAGCTTAAAATGAAATCTAAAAGTCAAATACTCCTTTGTATTAGGAATTCACAATTTTTATATGCACTTAGGTTAATAAAGATTTTACAATAACCATTTGTGACTGAGCATATGATAATTTTTTGATGAAAGTTAGTGCCATACCTTAGATAAGATGTATTTGATTTCCTTCCAAGTACTGAACTGGACCCGCAGAGTCTCAGAACTTTACTCTGCTGAATTTTTGCCTCATCTAAACTTTATTTGAAAAGGGGGAAAAAATCCAAACATTCCTCAATCCCACATCGGAAGTTGCAAGGAACTAATGTATTTTTAATCCCTGCTGTGCCTGTGAGTCGTAGCCACTTGTTTTCTCCATCCTTGGAAAGTGCTTACAGAACTTTGTAATAATTCACTTGAGCTCATCGGTGGGAGTGCCAGGGCCTGCAAGGGAAAATCTTCCTTCAAAACTGCGGCCTTTGAAGCTTCTGAAAGTTACTAAGCAGCTGTGTTAGTTTCAGAGGAGCAGTAAGCAAAGGTTCAGAAGTCCCAGACCAGCTAGTTGTGAGGAGTATGGGTAACCTTGTGTTCGTTTCAGTAGCTAGAACTAAGGCCAGTGGAGAGAAATGTACAAGGGATATACCTACGTACAGTAGGTACAGAGGGGAGGTTTTTATCATTTGGCTTTTGCTGGCATTGGACTGTACAACCTCAGAGGCACTAAAATCTTCCCAGAAAATATTAAAAAGCTGGATTCCATTTCCCAGATGCCAGCTTTCGTATTTCAAGACATTCGTGATTTTCTTATGTTAACTTTACTGTTACTTTCTTAAGCTTATCTTCTTTTGATTTAACTGAAATACTACTTTGTGTTCTGAGTCAGTACTATGTAATAGAAATATGAGGCACATGTGAAATTTTCAAGTTGCCACATTGACGAAAGGAAAAAGAATCAGCTTAAATTTGTTCTAGTTTATTTAACCTAATATATACTCACCATTATCATTTCAGTATGAGGTCAGTATAAAACCATTTAAACATGATATCTTACATTCTTTTTTCCACGCTAAGCTTTGAAATCCTATGTGCACTTTGTACTTGCAGCACATCTGAATCTGGACTCCTCAGATTTCAAGTATTCCACAGCCACATGTGGTTTGTGGCTCCTCTATTGGTCAGAGCAGTTCTAAGCTATGACATTTATGAAATCATAACTTTGACAGGCTGGTTATGTATTGATTTTGTAAATGGAATGTATATCATATGTGGGCATCTCTGACCTAATAAGTCCTTGATTTATGTATTTGGGGGATAGTAATGTACCGATGGATGTGTGTGGGCCCTGTGTATGCTGACCTGAGGGCCCCGGGACACAATCCCTGAGCATATCAGAGTTTAAAGGATTGAGACTGATGTAATCATGTTTTATGAATTTTTTATAAATAAAATATTTGCTATACCATACTGTGCAGACATGTAGCTACCAAATGAGGTCAGATTAAAAATATGATGCTTAAATTTTTAAAAATGTATTATAGTAAATGACACTTTGTTATTAACCCCTTGAAGATACCCTCACCCCACACTTTTAACACATGTATCCCCTCAATCTTACCACTGTCTAAAGCAGTTCTGGGAGTTCTCTTTAATGAGTATATTTAGTTGTGCTGTTGCAGCTGCCTCAGTGTCCCAAAAACATCCAAACTATTTACCTTTCATGGTCGTTTTTACTTGGGGGAAGAGCCAGAAGTCACACAGTGCCAGAGCCAGTGAATGAGGTAGATGAAGATGCACCCTGAGGTCTTTATGAGCTGCCTTTCTGTTGCATGGAACTTGGCAGCGGCATTCACTGTATTTTTGGTCACGCCTCATGAAAGATACTCACAAAAGAAGACTTCAAAACTGCACTAGAAAGTGGGGGGAGTGATGGATGAGTGTGTTTGAAGCAAGGGGGAGTATTTTGGGGGGATTGATGGCACTGTGTCTATTAGTATAATTTTTAAATTTAAACATTCTCTATATTTTGAACACTCCGTATCATACCATGACACTCCATAATCATACCCATGAATGTACATGCACATACTCAAATGCTGCGTGCGTATTTCCTTATTATCTACTTCATGGCTGAGACCAACTAGGTATAACACCCAGCCTGAGAAAAAAGTTCTACTCCGCTCACACATCTTGGACCAGATCCCCTCCGTCTACATTTCGAGCCACATGGAGCGTCCAGCCTACCTAGGTAGGCAGATGAATGCCCTGAAAGAAACATGCATCATAAACCCTCGAATGTGTGTGTGTTTCCTGACATGGCAGTAGGAACCATCTTTGCATAGACGGTTGTGTTAAGAATCTTGAAACGTGGAGATTGCTCTGGACTACGTGAGCGAGCGGGTCCATGTGTATTCTGAAGGATCCTTATAAACAAAGAGGGAAGTGCGAAGCTCAGCCAGAGAAGGCAGCCTGCTGTGGGACTGGAGGCCTGAGTGATGCGGTACGAGAAGTCCTGGACTTGCCGGGGCTGGCGTTTTTAGCTGGAGCGAGAGAGCAGGAGCCGAAAGGTGTGGGGAACCATCTGGAAGCTGGGTTCGGCAAATGAATGAGTTTCGATCCAGAGCCTCCACGAGGAACACAGCCACGGTCTTCCGGATCTTAGCCCAGTGAGAACTGCTTCAGACTTCTGATCTTCCAAACACTAGGGTAAATCTGCCTCGAGTTAAACCACCAAGTCTGTGGTAATGTTCCTGCACCATCAGGAAACTACATGCTCCTCCTGAGCAACAGATGATACAAAGGCATCACTTGCCTGCTTTTAGTTTGGAAAGGAATGTGTTTGTTCTTTGACACCAGAATCCAGCACTGTCCCTGTGGGACAGCCTCCGTAACCAACTGGGCTGAGATGAGGGCTCTTTCCTTCCTTTCCTATCGCTGTCTCTGCCTGTGACCCCGCGTATGTTGTGCTGTGATGTGGTCATGTGACTGGAAGCCGAATCCACACAAGATTCTGCAGGGCCACGGTCTTTTCGTCCCACATCCAGCCCTTGGTCAGCACCCAGAGGCGGAGTAGACCTTTGACTTACGAACTCAATTTGATCACGAGGGCTGGTTGTAACTCAACTTGGTTGTAAGTCAAGACTATTTTTCCCATAAGAAAACATGGAAATACCCATAATGCATTCAGAACCTCCGAAAGCACCCCTTAACTAACATTCTCATAATAAAAAGTGTTGTATAATGTGTGTAATTTACTAGAAACACCAGTAATTTTCCTAGTGTATTCACCAAAAAGTTATAAAATGTGCCTAGTTTACTAGGACCAACAATTTCATGCTGTACTCACCATTCTTGGCTTGTAGGAAGGAAGGATGAAATGGAAGGTGGTTATGGTGTGGAAGGAGAGTCCCCTTCTATAAGAACATCAGGAATCTGGCTCTCTGGTGTCCTTTCTCTCCTTGGGAGAGTCTGTGGCCCACGAACCTGCCGCTGGCTCACTAGGTCTCAACCTTTTCAGAACTAAAAACTGGTCTAAGGTTTTCTGTTTCTGTCTTTTCTGTAACACTGTTCTGTAGTATGACATGACATTGTCATTAGGCAAGTGAATGCAAGGACTGGCTTTTTCTCTGTCTGGGTGGGTCTTCTCTACAGATGTTTGTAGCTCCGTCCATTTTTTCAAGATTTCCTTTATTTCAGAAGAAGAATTTTGCTTCTGTGATTGTTGATGCTCCCCCTCCTCTTTAGCAAGCTCCTCAGCTGCCATTCTCTGTTGCTCAGCCAGAAGTTGCTGAAGTTCCTCTGTAGTCAAGACAGTTCCTCTGAGTGTTTCTCACCAGTTCCTCAATGTCACTGTCCACCTGCAAGCCTGTGGACTCTGCTATAGTGACAGTGTCAACAACCACAGGGTCAGTTGAAGGCTCAGGCTCCTCTACACAGCCTTCAAAGTCTCTCTCCTGTATAATTTTAGGTCACACTTTCTTCCAGGTAGATCTCGGTGTCCTTAGGGAGACTTTGGCCCAGGATTTCTCAGTTAACCCCACACAAGAAAGACTGGCATTTGGGTCATAACTCAAGGCTTTGGTCGTAAGTTAAAACTAAAATTATAGTCTTAACCCAAGTTGTTTGTATGTGAGGCCTCATAACTCGAGGGTCCACTATGTCTGAATATGGGAGTGCCTTAAGGCTTATAGCCTACATTTCAGGAAGTGGCTTATCAAGTTTATGGTCATAGGTGAACATGTTCATTTATCCTCATGAGTTTGAAGGTTGTCTATTTTCTTTCTGAAATTATCTGAGGCCCATTTGGGAACTGGCTTTTGGAAGCTCTTTAGCAACTAAGCAGTGTTAGCATTTTTATTTCACTGGGTTTTCTTTTAGAAACTCATGAGACATGGTGGCACATACCTGTAATCCAAGTATTCTGGGAGGCTGAGGCAGGAGGATTATAAGTTTTGGCACAACCGGGTTAATTAAACCCTATCTCAAAGCAAAAAAATTTTCAAAAGGGTTGAGGGTGTACCCCAGTATGACAATCCTAGATTCAGTCCCCAGTACCAAAAAACAAAAACACAACAACAAACCACAAACTTACTACTTTGCAGAATATTACCAGGACTTGGGATGAGGCCTAGCCGCCTTCTCTGCTGTGACGCTGGAAAGACAGGTGCCGGGGGCTTCGTGGCGTGCACACCGGTCCCCACATCTCTGAAGAGCAGCCGTGTTGGGCACTGTGTGGCCACGTGGCTCTATTCCCCGCGCTGCCCCGGCTGGTCAGTGATTATGTTCACGCCTGAATTTAGGCTCGGGTGGGACTACAGTATTTGTTGTAAACTATTTAATACATTCTAAATGTTCATACTTTTGAAGTCTATTTCATTGATTGTACTGCTCATTGTTGAGGATTTTAAAATCTGAAAAGTTTCCATTTTCTGTTTCATACAGTCTGCTGTGTATAATTCTACCTTTTAAGCAAAATGTCATTTTCTGGCTGCGGTCATCCTTCCCCATTGTCATTTGAATGAATACTCGGAAACAGCAGATGGAGCGTCCTTTCAATGGCAGCAGCACTGATGAACCAATCACTTCAGGAAGAACTTGTATTGTTTAAAATTACAGAGTTCACACAAAATATAGGTAATTATTTGAAAAGCTTCTTATCGATTGTAGGTAGAGGAAGTCAAAACCAGGCATGAGTCATGGAGCTTGTAGCTTTCATGGTTCTACTTTCACAGGTGATGGCAGAATTATTTAAGAAGGGAGAAAGTTACAATTCAGAGGGTGAGGTGACATACAGATAATATACCGAGGAGTGTATGATTCTGAGTACATCGGCAAGTAAGCAGCATGTGGAATGAAGATGTTAAGTATGTGGCCCAGGCCACTTCTTCCCTATGGCCAGTCGAACTTGGAAATCTTGTTCACTCAGCTGAAACACATGGCCTTAGAACCCTCTCTGAATGGCATTGCCCTTCCCCTCCCTTGTTACAGAGGTTTCAGGTGACATGGTACGTGCTCACCTGTCCCTAAGTCCATGCGTGACAATAAACATCTAGATATGTTTAAATATCGAAATAAAAATTTAGAAATTTTTGTTGCAGATCTATCTCTTTTCCTGGAACTTTTCAAGCAATGACTCATGTCATCATTTTATCTAGGCACAAATTCTGTCCCTGGCTATTGTTCCTCTGGCTTGCTGGCTTGGGAGAAAGCTCTTTGCTGGGTCTTGTTAGTTTATCCCCAGCTGATTGCTCATAGGAAGGAGCTATTGTTTTCTAGTAGGGTGCCACCTTACTTAAACTAGAGAGAAGCATCAGGAAGACCCTCCCTCCTGGACCCAAATTGTAGCCTCAGTGATTTGTTCCAAGTGCTTCTCAATGTCCCTTAGAGTTTTTACTACATAGCTGTCTTTTGCCTGCTTTTCCCACCTTTTTCCTTTAGTTTCTCTTTCTTTTTAGCTTTGTCCTACTCTCTGGCCATTAGCCATTTCAGTGTGTCACTTCTCAGCAAACTATCTCACCCATCTCAGAAAAGCAGTTCTCACTGTCCTAAAATAAACCAAAATAGCAGAGCAAGGAGAGAATATGGGACGTTATTTTGGTTCTGTGACATCATCAGTCCATCAGAATCTAAATCTCCATGTGTTGTTGGCAGATCTGTTTAGGACGGTGGTATTTTAACTGGTTGGCTTCTGCAGGATGTTTTAGAATTGCCAGCTCTCAAATACCCCCCACTCCCACCCCCAAGAGTAGCTGACTTAAAGGAAACATGCTTCAAAGCTGCATGAACCCTCATTAACTGGCCTAAATGCCTGTGAGATGGATTCTTAAGGGAAGTGTGGATCCTTTGGTCCTCGTTCTCTCTAAAGTTTGGAGAGGTAGCCAGCAGCTCAGGGGATACATGGCTTCCACCTCTAATTACCAGTGTTGCCGAACAGGTGCTGAATTAGCAAGCATTTAACCGGCCTCCTTCCAAGTATAGACTGTTTCAGAGATTAACTTTTAGCAGAACAACTTTTTTAGTCCTTAGCAAAGTAGTTATTCTTTTGAAATGGAAAATTGCGGATAAATGTCAGAGAGCTAAAAATCTATTCATGCCATTTTTGAAACATTCACATTCAGTTAAATCTAATTCCAACCAAACTTCAGTCAATTTAGTAATGATTACGTAAATAGGTAAAATGTCCAGGCTGGTGTTCACAAGCCTTGTCTTGCAATGAACTTAGGAAATACAGAGGTGCATAAAGGACATTCTTCTGCAGTTGTTTGTGATCTGCTTACAAGAAGAAAGGAAGGAGAGAACAGCATCGTGGGAGAATTCAGCATAATTGGCCCAAAGTATGAAACTAAAAGCTTGGATGATTGATCATGGGAAGATTTCAGTAAATGATACTAAAATTAAAACATTAAGCAAGTGACTTTAGTCAAAATTACAATGCCATATGCAATTTATTCACTGAAAAGGAATTTGAAAAATAAGACGAATAATACAGAGCTCTCCTGAGATGTAGTTAGGTAATACAAGCTTTGCTTTTCATTTTTCTTCCTTTCCCCACCCCCAGCTTCTAAACTGAACACCTGTCAGATTTCTTTTTTCTTCCTTTCATTTCTTTGACTTGCCGGAGGAGAAAGGTCAGAAGTGATCACCAGCTCTTACTTTTTAACAGACAGAAGCCTGTAATTGAGAGTAATTCCTCTGCAATTTTGTAGGCAGGGCTGTTTCAGGCTGGCTTTCAAAAGCGAGGTGAGGAGAGAAACGCTGGTATTCTGTAAGTGAATCAACTTTATTCACCAGGCTGCAGATCATTTCTGATTTTCTCCAGAATGCAGAAAGCTACAGCACTCACATTAGTGTCCTTCTTCTGGGTGAATAGAAGTGTAATCTATTTTTAACATCTACCAGGTGCCCTGGAGGTAAAAAAATTGCTGTGTGAGAAGTAGTCCAGAAATGTATCGTTTTGAAATTCTCCCTTCTTAAGAACACAAAGTGGTTTATTACTATTTCTTTGTCTGAGAAGTTTATGTCCCTGTTTAAGATTTAACTTGAGATGAAAATCATGCCTGTTTGTCTTCACCAGAATTCCGTGTAGTAAAGTATAGATTGTGAAATAACCTAAAGATTTTTGGAAGTTGCTGAATTGATTTCCTTCTAAAAGTAGTTTCTGTCAAAATGTGAAGAATACATGAAGGCCCCTTTACTCATATGCAACTTTGAAAAATCAGAGTCTGTGGCAATCTTTCACTGCTACATTCAGCTTTCATGTTTGAGGCAAGGTGTGAACTTAAAGGAGCTGTTCAGAAGAAAACACGCACACTTAACAATTTAACTTAAACTCTTTGTTGTATGTCTTTTGACAAGATAGAATTTTTCAGTTAAGAATGCAAAGAAAAATACCATAACATGCCACAGAGGCATGCCAGCAACTACAATAAAAAATGTTGATTTTACCAAGTAAAAAGTGAGGTAGAAGAGAAAGCCAGAAAATAAAGTAGAAATATGGAAGTTTAAAGGAACTGCCCCCCCAACTGTCTTTAAAGTGGTAATAAAAAAAATTATCAAGACCCCTCAGCTCCCAGACCCTATTGTAGTCTGACATTTGAAGGGTCGTGCTTTGTTGAAATCAGGAAACAGTGTGGACAGTAGGTATAAATGGACTAGGTTGTGTCATTAGTTAGAGAAAACGTGCTTGGTTTGATTCTACACTCCTCCATGAAACATCGATGTGTTGTTTTAAAAATGTGCAGACTCATCTACAGGTCACTTTGAGCAACCTCTTTTTCTACCATTGTTATCTAATAAGTATCTGCCATGGAGGCATTAAATATATAAAACTTCCTAAATAAGTAAGTGGAATTATGAGCTTAAAAAGCATAATTTGAACCACAAAAGAGTGATTGCCAGCTAAGATCAGGAAGCCTGAATTATATCATGCTTAGAGGAGATGCAAATGAATGAATTAAATTAGGAAAACAATTCTCTTCTTAAATCAGCACTTTTGACTGTCAGAACCTGGACCAGAGTGTATTATTCTTAATAGACTGTGATTTTTATTGGAGCAGGACAATAACTTTGTTTATTGTCATCTATTTTGCTGCTTGTTGTTTCGTTCTGGCTCTGTGCATGAGCAGGGTGAGTGTAATAGACAGGGCCAGTGATTCAGAATGCCATTTTTGTAAGCGATCACACACTCTCTAGACTGAAGACTGCTTACCACAGAGAGGGCATCAAATATTCTACATTCATTATTTTACATTGCAGTGTTTCACAGAGAAGCCACAAATGTGTCTGAAGCTACAAGCAATGGAATAATCCAAAGGTCTGTCTTCCATGGCCTCATTTAAAAAATGCTTATAGGCTTTGGTCCTCAGAGGACAACTTTGGAACTTCAGTCTCAGCCACTTTAACAGTGTATTATCTGTGGCAATTTCATCTGGTTTCTTTTCTCTGATTTCATGAAGCCAGTTTAATGACAGGTTTATGATGCATTGATTCCAACTTGACATCAGGGATTTCACACTTTTACAGGCTGACTCCAGTGGGCTTTTGTTTTGTGTTCTCTGGGCAAGTGGGTAAACATGCAGGAAGAATAAGTGCAAATGAATCATAGGCTATATCATTGGATCCCACACAGGTCCCCTGGAAGCTGAAAAGGCTGCTTTGACCTCATCTTGGTTTATATGTTTTCAGCTGGCTTGAGTCAATACATTTTTCAGTTCTTATAAAATATGCCTCAACACGACATTGCTGAAATACAAAATGACCACACACCTTTAATAAGACGTAGAAATTAGAAGAAGTTAGAATGAAATATATTCCCTTTAGGGTTTAAATATCTCATGCCTCCGAATTTGAGCGAGCATGGACTGTGGGGAGGGAATGAGGAGATGGTCGTGTTTGTTGGAATATGATATAATCCATCTGTGAGGTTCACAGGCACGTCACTTTCTGTGCATTTTATAGCTCTCTGCTCTGATTTCATTTCCCCATCCTTAGTATTATCAGTCTAACACCTCTCTCTCTCTCTCTCTCTCTCTCTTTCTCTCTCTCTCTCTCGGTATGCACTAATGCAGCCCACCTCTACCAGCAGAGGAGTGATGCTTGATTAGAAGCCATTTGAAAAATTCAGAGTACTTGGCCAGGAGCCTAGTTCCATTTTGATCACGTTAATTCTCTTGGTCTGACCTGCACACAAAGTGGTGATGACACTGACCTGCCATCATCAACTTGCATTTAGCTTAAAGTTAAACCTCCTATTTTCTTGGTTTTCAACAGTGCTGAGCATTTTTCTGAAAAAAACCAAAAAAAACCAAAACAGTGGTCCAGTCTTCAACATTCAGTGTTTGATAAGGACACAAAAGCAGTTAAAGAAATAGTCTTTTCAGTAAATAGTGGTAGGAAAATTGAATATCCAGTACAAAAATATGAACCAACTGAGACCTTGCATAGGTCACAAAAATTAATTCAAATGTATAATAGACCCTAAGTATAAAATACAAAACTGTAAAATCTAGAAGAAAACAGAATAAAAATCTACGTGATCTTGGATTGCTAATGATTTTATAGATATAACATCAAAAACAAAATCCATGAAAGAGAAATTGCTAGGTTGAACTTTATTAAAATTAAAAATTTATGTTTGGAAAAAGACACTATTAAGAGAATAATAAGACAAGTAACAGACTTGGAGAAAAAAAGAAACACAAATCTGTAACAACTTGCACCATAAAACTGAAAGAATTCTTTTAACTCTACAGAAAGAAAATAAATGAATTTAAAAATGATCAAAAGAGCTGAGAGGTACTTCATAAAAGAAGATATACACATGAGATATACCTGTATGAAAAGATGTTCAACATATGTCATTTGGGATTTGCAAATTAAAACAGTGACGAGGCACCGACGCATGCCTGTTGGAAGAGCCATTTCAAAATAATTGGCAATACCATTGCTAAGGAGGAAGTAGAGCAAGAAGTCTCAGATATTGTTCATGAGAATATAAAACACCTTGTACAGTTACTTTGGAAGACAATTTTGCAGTTTCTTACAAAGTTAAATGCAGTTTTACCACATACTCCAGCAGTCGCCTTCCTAGGTATTTACCCAGTTGATATAAAATCTTATGAACACACATTCTACACAGGAATGCTTATTCATAATAACCGCAAACTTGGACCAGTGAAGTTGTCCTTCAGTAGGTGACCAAGTAGACAGATTAGATGATGGATCTCTATTAAGCAATAAAAAGGAATGAGCTACATACAATATAAAGGATGAATGTTAAATTTGTATGGCTAAGAAGCCAGTCTGAAAAAAACAGCGTCCTATAGCACACCAGCTATAAGACTTCTGACAAAGATACAACTATGGAGATGCTAAACAGATCAGAGGTTTCCAGAGGTCTTGGGTGGGGTTGACCAGGGGAAGCTGAGGGGATATTTTTGGCATAGTGATACTATTTTGTATGAAACTACAATGGTGGATACATGACAAATACTGTGTATTTGTCAAAACTCATAGTACTTTACAGCTTGGAGAGTGGATCTTACTGTGTGGGAATGTCAGGCCATCATTTAGGAAGTCTGTTAATGTTCCTGGATGGGACACAGAATGTTACTTTAACTGCATGACCACCCACCTTGGTCTGTGAGGTATGTTCCAGGATTCCCAATGGCTGTGTGAGGCTTTACATAGCATTGAACATTATATACACTGTGGTTTTTCTTTCATATATGGACCTATGATGAAGCTTAATCTGTGAATTAGGCGTAGTAAGAGCTCAACAATGACAATAAAGTAGAACAGATGTAGCAAAGTATTATAATAAAAATTATGCGAATGTGTCTCTCTCAAAGTATCTTAATTCCTCACTGCACTACAGTAGTATTTTCTGACCCCAGCTGACCATGGCCAACTGGAATCACAGATAATAAAACCATAGATGGGAGGGTTCTCTATTTCAAGTGTGTGAGACAAGCTCACTAAAGGGATGGGAGGAAATGTATTGTTAAATAACTTTGGAAATGACAAGAGACTGTAAGATTAAAGAAGATAAACAATATGTAAGCACTATAATCTAGTAGATGAGTTTGTTTTCCTTAGATTCATAGATTATCAATTCTGTAACCACTAAATATGTGTCCTGCAGTTGGATGATTATGTACAGTGTGTGGTGAGGGTCAGTTTTCCACTGTGGGGTAGGAGTTTACAGATCACCAAAAAGAAGGCCAAAGAAACTCATGTAACAGTAACTTACAACTGCAGACATAAAAATCTGTTTAGTTTAATATAGATGCTGATTATTACATATGGAGATATTTATTATGCATATATAATATACATTATGTTAGTTATACTCAAACCCATGTATATATAATACATCCACACATTTCCTTGCTCTGGCAGCTTAGAGAGCCCAGAAGCAATGACACTTGGGAACAGTGAGTATATCTAACATGCAAATCATGGTTTTTAATGTCCTTTTTCAAATAAAGAAACCAAAGCTTTTTGCAAAAAGGTGAATTCTTGGACTAGGGAAGAAAAAATACAAGATAAACTGGGAGCACCTTTTAGTGTGAAGAGGAAAAACAGTAGTGTTGCATGCATACGGTCTCAGCATTCTGGAGGCCGAGGCAGGAGGGTTGCAAGTTGATGCTCAGCCTGGCAATTTAGCAAGACCTTTCTGAAAATAAAGATTTAAAAAGGACTGGGGATATATCTTAGGCCCTGTGCAAGGGCCCTGGATTCAATCCTCAGTTCTGTAGATTTAAGAAAGAGAGAGAGAGAGAGAGGAGAGAGACAGGCAGAGACAGAGAGAGAGACAGAGAATCAAAGAAAAATAAATCCATAATAATCAGGGTATGTCAGAAGGACACAGAAGCCAACTCAAAGTGTTACTGACAGTAAAGATGGATTACTTTGTACAATAAAAACAATGAAATAGTATGGGATTATAATCTAAAGTATGAAATAACTATATCTGAGTAAATAGGTGTATAAATTCTTGATGAAATAAGTGGAGAAGAATACATAAATCTATGCAGGAGAATTCCAGATAGTTTATGTAGTTAAATTATAACAAAAATCATACATTCTCCCTGATACGTGAGTTGCACGTGGCTTCTTTGTCTGAAGGGTATAGTTTGGGAAGAGAGAGAAAAGAGTAGCTTTAGAATGTGCAAACCCCACCTCAATCAGGCAACCCAGATTAACATCAGCAGCGATAAGTCCTGCTGATAATACGTACCCTTGACATGAAAGCAGGAGAGTGGCACTTTATCTTTCTGATGTTCCTCCTGAAAACCATAAATGCAGTCTTGGTCTTATCATAACAAAGATATCAGACAAACCTCAACCCAGAGACTTGTACAATATACTGTACTCCAAACTATCAAGGTCCTAAGAAATAAGAAAAGCCTGGGGCCAGGCTGGGGATGTAGCTCAGTGGCACCGTGCCTGTCTTGCAAGCGCAAGGTCCTAAGTTTGATTTCCAGTGCCAAAAACAAAAAAAGAGAAAAACCTGATAAAATGTTAGAGCCAAGGAGAGCCCTAAGGTGAATGAATTAGGTAAGTCATGGTCAGTGTGGTACCTGGTGTGGGCCTCAGTAGCAGGGAAGGGATATTAGGTTAAAACTAAGAAGGGGCTGGGGATGTAGCTCAGCAGTAGAACCCAGGCTTAGAGTGCTTGAGGCCTTAGTTTAATCTCCAGCACTGCAAAAAACAGAACAAAGCAAAACACCCGAAAAACAAACCAACAGGGAATATAAGTAAAGGTTTTATTTAGTAATGATATGTCAATGGAAGTTAAATAATTGTGAGAAGTCTACCATAAATTGAAGATATTAATAATTATGGAAACTGGACATGGGGTGTGTGGGAAGTCTGTACTATCTTTATAATTTCTCTGTATATCTTAAATTATTCTAGAATTTATACAGAAAGAAAGAAAGAAAAAAAGAAAAGGAAGAAAGAAATTTGACAAACATCTGGGTCTAAATTTCCATAAGGAAAGTTTTTTTTCTATATCAGTTTTTGGTCCAAGTAGATATCCGAGAAAGTTGGGGTTAGTTCTGAAGGAGTGTTTGGGAGAGAGGGGATATTAGCATCACTGAATGGGTTTTGATTACTGACTCACATGGTCCGTCTTTGTAAAGAGTGAGCTGCCATGGGACATCTGCACCTCAACTGTGATCCCTGGGAGAGCCCAGGATCTCTCTGCTGTCAGATAAGGTCTGTGGGGCTTCTGGGCTTGTCTGGTTTGATTAAGGGACAGTATCTAACTTGTCAGTCACAATGTTGACCCCAACAAATAAAAGAAAGCTGCTATATGGTGGTGCAGAGCTGGTAAGATGTCAGCACATCAGGGGGCGTGACAGCAATGAAGGAATAACACAGGAGTATTAAGGGTGGAGTATACCTTTGGTTCCTTTTGGAATGAGAGATAAAACCAATTAATAAATACCAATTAAAAGATGTGGTGGGGCAACCCACTTCCTGGTCCCCCTTCTGTCTCTCTTAGACAGAAGCTGCCTTTCTCTCAATAAATTCTTCCTACTCTTAACTCCATTGTTTCTAGACTTTATTCTTTGATTTTAGAGAACACGAACTCACATTTCAGATTGCTAGCAGGTGTGGGAGGTACATCTCTTCCCCCTGTATCATTTTGGAGGTTCCACTGAGATGACTGGTCGGAGGTAAGAGCTTTCTTTCTTAGGCTCTAACTTTGATCTTTTTGCTTCATAGATTGTAACTTTCTGTTTCATAGGCGATCCTGGTTTACAACTTTAAGCCTTGACCACCAGGTGCTGAGGGTGGAGTTTCTAGGCCAGCCATAATTAAAGCCTGCATGAGGCTGTATCCATCCTTAGCTAAGTTGTTCAGGTCCCTCAAAGACATCTCCTGCAGGAAGTACGTGGAAAATATGGGACTACCTGTGTTTGTGTGTCTTTTTCTCTCAGTGACCTAAGACAGATCAAATGAGACCTAAGAAAGTTTTCAGATGACCCTGATATGTACATTGGGGTCTTGAGGATTTACTCAGACCTATGGACTACATTAGAAAGATGTAGTGTTGCTCTTAAATCAAACATTGATTCCTAATGAGAGACAAGCAGTATTATATCTTGTAGGCAGTTAGACAGGGGCAGCCCATGAGGAGCCAACATGGAGGACAGTCATGACACATTCACTGAAGGCCAGAACTGTAAAAGGAGAAACTACCACACCCATGTAGAATAAATAGCAGTGATTGATTTTCTAAATAGGTATCAATCACCTGGGTGGGGGACCCAGCTCTTCCAAGAAAGATCCCTGACCCACCCTTTACCACTGAAAAAATCCTTGCTCATTCTACGTGACTTGTTTCCCCACTGGATCCTCATTGAATCAATATTACCTAAGCAACTATTCTTGTCATTATCTTATTGGTTGTTCATAGTTTTGTCCGCCTTGTGATTTCTCATGGGATCAACACTATCCAAGTGATTGTATTTGTAATCTCACTATTTGACTATAGTTTTGTCCCACCTTGAACCCACCTCACCTCATGGCTTTGTCCCATAAGGCACCTTTGAGAAGTCGGGTGAGCAGGCAGCCCACTTTCCGGTCCCCCTTCTGTCCCTCTTAAAACCTATCTTTCTCTCAATAAATTTTTCCTACTCTTAAAAAAACAAAAGATGAGATATATGACAGTGTCAGAATGTGATACTATTTGGTAAGCTATGTAGAGGTATGGAGGTTAAAAATTAAAGTCAGTAAATGCTAAAGAAATATACTGAGACATTTCAATTTGTTTATATGAGGCCAAATCACAACTCTGTATGGAGACTTGATTTTCATTATTACCAAGAGGCTTTGTACTTTTTAAACCTATCTTTGCTAACAACTGAAACTCTCTCTGTACCATAAGTGTCAGTAACAGGATGGTTCTGACATCAGACTGGGCTTTGAGTCCTACTCCACTAGCTGTGTGTCCTTGAGAAATTTCTTATTCTTCCTTAACCTAGGTGCTACCATCTGCAGGTGAGTATAATAATGTGTGATCTATAGAACCATCACAAAGATTAATAGCCATATTCATAGTGTTTTATTTTTTGATGCTCTCATACTTGCATAGTAAATAGCATCCAGGTGGCATTTTTACTCACAGTAGTTTAAAGACACTGTAGTTTTTCTTCCTCAAGTTCATTTTAAAAGAAAAAATTAAAAACCCAGATTACAAGATAAAAGTAGATTCTTAGTTTATTTCCAATAGGCACTTTAAATTTTATGAATGGTACATATGTTAAGTAATATCAAGATACTATGTAGATAATGTCTAATCTTGCAATCTAGTGATTTACTTAAAGAGTGTGAAAATCACATTTGGTTCTTCCAAGTGAAGATTCCAATTTAAAATTTTAGATATGGTATTTTATTTAGGTTCTGAAAAATGAATGCTCATTCATTTTTGTGAAAGGGTATCAGCATTAAATCTTAAATGAATACGTTTCTACAGTTTTGCAACATATGCCATTTTTCTAAGAGAATTAAAAAATAAAAGTTATATCATTTAGAATGTCTAAGATGAAGAGGAAGCTAAAATCATGAAAAGATGAAGCTGTTAGAAACAGTACTTTAGGATGTTTGGGGCGGACTAGAAAAATAGTCTTTGGCAGATCCAGTCTCTGCTCGTTCTGTCCCAGTGAAAATTCCTGTAGCTCTCTGTTCATTTCTTTCAAGGACTGGGCTTGGGATGAGGGTGAAATATAGAACAGCAGGTGGCCCTTAATTCTGCCAAACTCAAACCACCCTGACATGTTTTACTGATTCTGTTGCAGGTGTGAAAAGTTTTTCCCTTTCTCCTTTTTATAACTGTCACATTAGCGCAAGTTGTGTTATTTTGGTGGCGACAGCACAGCAGATTTTCCTACTTTTCATTCAAGCCTCGACTTTTTTCCCTCCTTGATTTTCCTAGTTACAAATCATATCATTGTTATCTGGCAAATTTTCCACTCAAGGGCTTATGTCTCTTCAGTCAAGTTTTTGTGTAAATGGTGCCAGCTGTGTAAATAGCATCACCTACCACCTTCTCTGCCGGCTTCCGTTCTTACTTCATATGGTGCCAATTGTGTGTTGTGTCTGTGTGACTAGTCCATGGAAGAGTGAACCAAAGTAGGGCCTCATTCCTCAGTGTAGGACTGTGGCTCAGGCTCCACCTTGAGTCTACTTAGCCTTAGGTGTGGAGAGAGAAATGCAGGAGTGTTAATGGCAGCCGGTTTCTTTTCTGTGGCCTGGAAAGCAAAGGAAACCAGTGTGGAGTAAGCAGCATGTCAGGAAGGCGTGAGAAGTGGGCCGGCCTCCCTTGGTGTTCTACTTCCTGGTCCAAGGTTGGGGCCAGAGTCTTGTCTATCTTCTGGCTTTAGATTTTTTAAACCTGAAGGAACCAATTTCCTGTTGCGTAACCTGCAGAAACCTGTGTTGCAGCCTGATATCTGAGGTTCTGGAGCCGTGAGGTGTAATCTCTACAGCCCTTTCTGTCTTGGCAGAAAGACCCTGTATGTTTACACATTAGCATGTCCTCCGAAATTCTCCCATTGATTTATTTTGGCTTAGTCTCACAAAGGCCAGGTTGCAGAATAAGTTGAATTTCCATTTTAATGGTTTAGTTTCATTATATGAAGCAGACAGCTGGGGACAGAAAGAAACTATTAACAGCATTATGATGTCACAGAGGACACATATTTCAAATTGCCTTAGCTTTACAACGTTGTGGGGAATGTGAAAAGACCACACCTATGGGATGCAGAGCATAGTTCTTCTAAATTCTTGCTCTGCCATCTCTGGACCATGTGACCCTTAATGTGACAACCCTGAACTTTGGTTTCCCCTTCTACATGAAAGAGAATAATGCTGCATACCAGAAAACTGATAAAATGATTTACTGAGATTGAGAAGTTCCTAATAGCATGCTGCTACAACCACAGGTAGCAATAAATGCTACTGCTTTCTTTTCTCGCTTCCTTTTCTGCCCATGAAAAAAGAATCCTGATGAACCTTAACCTCTTTTATTTTCTTGTCAAAAATAGGTTGAGTCTTACAATTAGCTAAGGATTGCCTCAGTATCTCCTAATGTGTGTCTCCAGGGACTCTAAATAGAACGTGGCAAGAAGTGTTTTACGTAGAACACAAAGAAACACTTTCAGAGAATGCTAGAGACAAAATCAGCTTTTATTACTGCAGAACTTCTCAGAGCCTTTAGTATGCTCCTGAAAGAATTAGTATTCAGAGCTTCCTTCTCATTTGATCTAGGAAAGCCTTTCTTCAAGGTTCATCTTGTGGGACCAGAAACCTGTGGAGATTTTGAGTTGAAAAAGTAGACTTACCGAGTGAAGTCAGTCTGACTTGATCTATCTGTGCATCCTTACCCCAATGGTGCTTTGCCCTTGCTAACCCATCTGGGAAGTTAACCATTCTTAAATGGGAGATTAGATGTGGTCACAGTGGTGTACACTGACAGACAAAGTGGGAGTTAGGAGGTGGAGTAACCCCTTTGGTGCTGTTTAGCCAGTTCCTCACTTTTTACATAAATGTACTGTACTTCCTTAGCAAAACCTTTTTCTTTCAGAATTTTATATGATAGCTAATTGGAATAATTCTTATTAAACGTCATTCTAGCTACAGATTGGTGTGAAAGCAATGCTAAATCTCTGTTTCCATGTGTAGGACTGAACTGCACTATTCACTCTTGCTTTTTCTTTGGTGATACTGATGCTGAGTTATGTGCCAGCAGCTCAAAATGCTTGGGTATTGTAGGTACACATCTCCCCTCAGATTCACTGCTCTGACCCAGCCTAACTTACACAGAAATGTGATTGCAACAAAGTAAATGACAATCTTTTCATAGGAGTCCTTTAAAGAAAAAAAAAGTCTTGATGAAGAGAGAACTTTTTTTTTTCCTGAACCCGAGAGATGAGTATGTTCTTGGTTTGGCATAATTACATCCCAGCTGACTTTGCTGATTGTACAGTAATGGTGATATCTTAGGAAATGATTCCAAAACCACTCATCTAAAAATGCAAAGCAACAGGGCTAAAGCTAAAGCTGGCACTTCCAATAAACACCTTTCGTGGGGTGTGCTATGAAATGGAATCTGTCTGTTTCCTGGCCCTAATAAGCGTATTGGACCTAATGCTATGTTAAGTTGCTGCATTTTGAGATGTAGGGTTTACATCAGTTGTTTCTGTTTTTAATTTGAAACCACTGTGTGCAGGAGAAATTGATCATAACAATTCCTCTGAGATACTGACACCCGTGTTAATGCCTTGATTTTTATCAGTCAGTGGCACTAGCGCTTTGCTGGCATTTCATTTTTTTCTGAATTAAATAATTTCAAACCCTAGGTTGAGTTGTCTTTCTTTCTCTCCCACTTTTATTTTCTTTGCTCTTGCCTTATTATATCATTACCTCGACGCCCTCGCTCCGTCCTCCTCTTGTTACTTGGCAGCAGATACTTATTTTTATGTGTAGCATTTGTAGTTCCTAGGAGGCATGTGTGTAATTTGTGATTTTGTGTGTAAGTGCACAGAGGTCCTTGCTCTCTCTGATTCCTCATCATTTTCTCCCTAGGAGCATCCTGTCTCCTTATGAGCGTTTCATTTTCTCCCACAATTTGGTTTTTATTTCTCTCTTCTATTTTTTTCTTCTTCACATTCCCTGCATTTTTGTCTTTGCTTTCCCCTTCTCAGCTTCTTTCCCCCAGTTAGAGGAGTCAGAAACATTAAGGAGCCAAGAGCCACTTCCACTCCCACATAAGGCATTTTACGGCCTGGTATCTGCATCCACAGCAGGATTTCCAGTGGCTCAAGACTGATGCCGCTCTTTCCTTTAAGCCAGCTTCCTGCTTATGTGGAATCTCTGGCAGTGTTGGCCAGCACTCCTCTTTATGAGCCTGTTAGGGCAGCCTGACTGTCCAGGACTTTGGACACGCTGGCCTCGCCGAGAGCACTGTGTTTACTTCATTGGCCTTTCTTCCCCAGCTCTGTCTCCACCTCTGCCATGCAAGAGTTCATCACTTTCCATTATGGCTGTTGATAGATGTGTGTCTATGTACCACACAGCCCCAAAGTTAGACGTATAACATGTTTACCTTTGTTTAAGGCTGTTTTGATGGCTTCTATGAAACACAGATAATTTGTGCTGCAGAATATATACACATTCTTTACTTATTAATATGTGACTACTCTGCAGATTTCCTCTCTTGGGCTTTGTCTGGGTCAGTGTTTCTCTAGAGCTGCTCTGTCTAATACAGCATCCACTAGTCACAGGTGGCTACTTAAATTTAAATTAACTTCAATCAAATAAAATTAAAATTTCATTTTCCAGTTACATTACGCCCATTTCAGAGGCTTAATGGGTCAATGTGCCTTGTGCCTACCGTATTGGACAAGAAAGATTTTAAAAAATTTTATTATCACAGAAAGTTCTATGGGAATGTGTTCCTAAGGGCCACGCTGGGCTTTCTCTGGGCTGAGTAGATAACATTCCCGAAACCCACTGGTTTCTGCCAGCACTAAGTGTGCCATTGTTAATGGCTTTGGGTTCTAACATGCTTTGACTGCTAACTTGGTGGAAGATTTGTTGATGAGGCCCTAATTCTTAAAGGGTGTAGAGGTGTGGTGTGCACCCTGTTACCCCTGTGAAAATTGTGTATTTCTCATTATTAGCGTCCTCTGGAAAGTGTATTTCAAAGACGGACTCAATTCTTGTCTGTTTGTAATTTTGTTGCCAGTATAATAAGAAAAAATAATTTAGTCTTTTGTTTTTCTTTGGTTTTTCCTTTTTCCCTTGCCCTCACCCCTTCCTTCTGCTGAGGTATCATCACTGGAGAAAGCCAGCCATGTAGTTACGCTGTCGGATTGGATTCCAGGTGCCCATAGCACAGACTCTGCATGGTCATTAGCAGGCCGACAGCACGGGCCTGGCCCTAACTCATAATTTCTCCTCTCCTCTCTAGGTGCCTGGTAGCATTTGTTTGGTATTTAATGTTGCAATAGTGTACTTAGATTAGCACCATTTTAGAAATAGATATTCAGGGCACTCTATCCTGATTATCAAACTACTACAGCTTCAATTTAATAAATAGCTAGCTCTGTGGGAGGAAGACGGGTTTTATTAACATGCAGCATTAACACTGTGGGGCTCCGCAGATAGGTTGACATAGTGTCATTGTTACAGAAGATAAAATTTGAAGGAGCATTTGTGGAGTAGCTAGCAATGGATGTTAGAACAATAGCTCAGGATTTTATGGTGGTTTAATCATTTTCCGCCCCCACCCTCTCATTCAGACAGTGAAACCATATTTCCTGACATTTACTGTGCTGGGCACTGTGTTAACTGCTGGGTGATTCAGAGGCGAGCAGAGCCTTGGTACAGGGAAGCCAAAGTACAGGGGACCTGAGCGCACCATGATAGAGGAGAAAGGCATGGTACCTGCTCCGCAGATCTCCCACCTGTGCAGCTATTCAGGAGGCCAGGCTCATGGGTCTTCCATGTGCTTCATGTGCTGCCCCTTGTCACTGTCTTGAAACTCATCCATTTATTTATTTATTTACTTATTTATTTATGGCAGTGCTGGGATTAACCCAGGGCCTTGCACATGCTAGACAAAATCTCCACCACTGCGCTACAGCCCTGGCACCTTGAAACTCTTAATTTTTAAACAAAATATTCTGCATTTTTATTTTGCAAAGAGCCTTGCAAATTATGTAGATAGTATTGGACCCATGTTACGGTGGGGCATGGAGAAGTCGCTTCAGCTAGATGTGCAGAATCTAGGAAGACATCCTGAAAGAAGTGATGTCTGAGTTGAGATAGGAAGGAGAAGCAATTGTTCACACAAAAGAGAACAGCAGAGAAAACTCTTTAATAAGCGGCAGATGGGCGAAGCAGAGCCGTAAACCTCAAGGTGAGCGACATTAAACCTCAGCACCTCCACCTTGTCCATAGGGAAGTACCTGACTCATAGACCAACCTGTTACTGGGTAGGTCCTTTTAGAAATGGCTCACAAATTAAATGTATTCCAGGTCTTTCTCACCTTGAACAAGGAATTGAATGAGACAAGCCAAAAACAGTGCCAAAAGTTTATTTGAAAAGTAGGGGTGAGAGAGAAACTGGCTCTGCAAAGCAAACTTGGGCCAAAAAGAGAGGAAAAGAGAAAAGGAAGGATAAAAGTACACCTTGGTCTGGAAGACACAGGGCAGGCTACCATGAAAGAGACACTAGAGCAGGTTCCTCCTGTTGTCTGTGTCCTTATTTGTCATCCATGTCTTGTGGGAACCCCGAAGAAATTCTGCATATAGGGTTCAGAGAGACAGCGCTGCATAGATCCTGGGATCCCACCATGCCTCTCTTCCCAGCCAGCCCAAGTCACAACCTATCTCCTATCTCAAACCCTTAGAGCCATCAGTTCTTAGCTTTTGATTTCCCTTTGTATCTGTCTTCAGATAGGGATCTGTAAGATCAAGATCGACCAGGCTGTAATCCGTCAATTCCTCCTTCAGCAGAGGCTGCAGTCCACATGCTGAGGAGGCCCTGTTGGGGAATGCCAGTGAATCCCGCAGGCCTGCTGAGATGCACAGCTGCTGGAGAGACTTTCCCCCTTCAGGGGTCAGAATAGTCATGTTTCTCTTGAGCTCCACTAACTGTGGCCAGATTTTCCATGTGTCCAAAGGAGGCAGGATGCCTGGGTGTTTATGTGAAATTTTCTCATTTTGGTTAGCAAGTAACTTAAGAAATTTGTGTGGGCTGCTAGAACAAATGAATGTAGCCCATACATGGCCCTGACTTCCAATATGTGAACATTTAGTTCCTCTTGCTTTCCTGAAAGAATCTAGAGTGTTCCCCATGCTTCTCTGTGGATGTATGTCTCTTCCAGAGAGGGCTGATTTTATCTGGCCCATTTTCATTTTCAGAAGATAGCCTTTGGTCCAGGTTTGGTAGCAGCCTCCTACACAGGTTAGTATTTAAAAGCTTTATGTACTTTAGTACTTTATGCTATGCAAAGCAACATAAACATAAGAGCTAAAACCATAAAATGCTTAGAGGAAAGCATAGGAGTAAATGTCCTTGAATTTAGAAATGGAAACTTGGATGACTCTAAGAGAACAGGCAATACAAGAAAAATGTAAATGAATTGGACTTCATTAAAACTAAAAACGTTTGTGCTTCAAAAGGGACCATTAAGAGAGTGAAAAGTTTTTTCTTTTTTTTTTTTAAGACAGTGAAAGGACAGGCTATCGGATGAAAAGCAAGTATTAGCAAATAACTTCCCTGATAAGGGTCTCCTACCTAAAATATGTGCAACTCAACAAAAGAAGACTGACCATCCAATGGGCAAAGAACTGGGACAGACATTTCTCCAGAGGAAAAAAAAAACAAACAAAACACAAATGGCCAACAAACACATGACATCATTAGTCACTGGGAAAATGCAAATCAAAAATAGGAGATACTGCTTCATTCCCACTAGGATGGTCATAATCAAAACACTGGGCAGTTGACACATGTTGGTGCAGACATAGAGAAATTGAAACCCTTCCTACTTGGCCGGTGAAAATGTAAAATGGTACAGTCACTGTGGAAAACAGTTTGACGTTTCCTCAGAAACATAAGTAGAATTACCATATGACCACTTTGAGGTGGATACTCAAAAGAATTTGAAAAAGGTATTCAAATACTCAAAACAGGTACTTAATACAATGAAGAAATGGATAAACAATTTAGAGTACATGTACAATGGAATATCATTCAACCTGAAAACGTAATGAAGTGCTACTAGATTCTGCATCAAATAATGCTCAAAAATCTTGTAGTGAAAGAAGGTCAACACAAAAGATCGTATATTATATGATTCCACTGAGGCAAAATAAATAAGTAAATCTATAGGACAGAAAACATATTGGTTCTTTCTAAAGGTGGAAGAAACGGGAAATGGAAATAACTGCTTCATGGTCATGAACTTTTATTTTAGCATGATGAAAATATTTTGCAGTTAAATAGAAGTGATGGTTACAGAACATTATAAATTTCCAAAACTACTATGTTGTTCCTTTTACATGATTAATTTTACATTATGTGAAATTTTACTTCAATTTTAAAAAAGCATAATTCTTGAAATTAAATCAACTTATAACACTGTTCTGGCATGACTACTCTTTAGCTGTGCAATTTTGGCCAAGTGATATTTTATTTCTGAACCTCAGTTCAGTATCGTGAAGATAAAAACTATACGAGCTTTTTAAGACTGAAGTGGATTCCAGTGAGGAAATGCGTGAGAGTCTTGCTTATAGTGAGTCTTGCTTATAGCTTATAATGTTAGCTGCTAACCATCTTGGATCATAATTGCTGGTTTAAATTACAAATGCCACAATCATCAGATAAGCAAAGAAGTCGCAAGTATATACATGCAAAACTGGAGGTAAGGGAAATGTTTCTTTAGTTACCAGTAGGGTTCAGTAATATTTAGGTGAACCAAGCAAGTACGTGGTGGGTATCTATCAGTTGTACTGAGATCCTAGTTAGGTACCAAGACAATGTACTGAATATAAGCAGTTTGGATTCTGCAGTTAATTTACATCCTTCTTCTTACTAGTAGGGTGAAGACCTTCAGCCCCAAACAGCCTGGAAAGCCCTACTTAGAGTAGCATTCCTCTCCCATACCTGCCTTGTCTCAAGATCCAACCATCTCAGCCTTCTTTTAGTTTCTTGCATGCACTATGCCTTTTGCTGCCTCAGGATCTTTGTTCCTGCTGCTCTTTGGTTTGTGACATTTTTCAGCACCTCCCCTCCTCCTCCTTCTTCTCTTACTTATTATTTAAGACTTGTTCCTCAACTCACATATCTGTTCTTCCCACAGACCTCTCGGGACTTCTCAAGGGTAGTTTCAGTCCCCTGCCTTGTGGCCTGGAAGCAACATGCAGCTTCTGTTGCATTAATCAACATGTTCGGCTAGTTTTCTCGAAGCCCTAGACCACTGATGGTGAACCTTTTGGAGAGGAGCGCCCAAACTGCAACCCAAACCTGCTTACTTTTCTCAGAGCGCCAACACTGCAATTAAACCTGAGTGCTGCGGTTTTAGTTTAGGAAGAACAACTCACACATTAGCATCTTTTGTCTTAAAAGAGAAACAAATAACAAGCCAAAAGCGAACGACGGGTGGTTCCCCACCACTGCTCTGTAAGCTCAGACATTCTCTTCAGGTGGGGCTGTATGGAGTTTTGTTCACGACGTCCTTCCATCGTTCACTTACTACCTGACACATGGAAGGCAAGTAATAAATGTGGACGAGTGGAGCCCTTTTATCTGAGGCAAAATGTCACCTAGGAGCCAATAATAAAAGATCTTTCCCTGCAGAAACTGTTTGCTTTATATCAGGTAAAAGAAAGGTGTTTTTGTTTGTTTTATTTTGTTTTTCTTGTGGGAAGAGTACTGGGGATTGAACCCAGGGCCTTTGTATTAAGCTACATCCGTAGCTTTAATTTAATTTTTTTTTGAGACAAGCTCTCACTAAATCACTAAGTTATCCAGGCTGGCCTCCAATTTGCAAACCTCCTAACTCAGCCTCCCAGAGTGCTGGGAGCACAGGAGTATGCCACCACACCCTGCTTTTATTCTTTCTTAAATAGCATCCCTTACAAATGCTGTTTTGCATTTAAAATTAGGAGAGAGAAATACAATAGTAAAGTTAAATTAAAAGGACAGATGTTTTAACTTTCTGGTGATAATACAAAATGAAGGATCTTTGAAGAATGTTGAATTTTACCATATCCCTCGGTGTCACTTGGGTATAGGAAGTTGAGCACTTTATTTGTAAGCAGGTTTTTAGTTCTCCCCAAGAAGTCAGCTTTTTGTTTTTGCTTGTCTAATTAACCTCTTCTGGAAACCAGGGACTTGGAATTGCATACCTTGCCCTTAGGAGACTTGCTCAGTGTTTTATACTAATACTCCTGTCTGGGGACACAAAGGGGTGATTAAAGAGATGTACCCATAGAATGTGTGTTTTGCAGATTATCTATTCGTAAACAGCTGTCAAAAAGTAAATAGTATGTGGAAGTAGTAATTTATGGTCAGATAGATGGGAGAATGTTAATTTTTGTTCATTGTTGATCTTGTTGCCATTTTGATGAAAAGGACAAATCTGTTTTGATTATCTTTCAATTTTAAAAGCTGTGAATTTGGGAGATAATTTTTGAGTCAACAAATACCTATTTTTGAAACATTTATTCATGAACAATCATTTGAACTCTTCTCATATCAACACTTATTCTAAGGGTATCACAGGTGAGCAAGACACGATGCCTTTGGTAAGAGAGTTTGCACCTACAAAGATCACCCTATAGTTATGCCTTGTGTATGGAGTAGATTATCTTGCAAATGATAAGCATGCATATCAAAGTAACTTCAGTAAAGCAGAGAAGTTATTGGATCAGGTATTATGGATAATGGTTTAGAGACTCGGCTTCTTAGGAATCTTGGGCCATCTTTCATTGCTGCTTTCTTTGGTGATACCTTAGCCTCAGGAAAGTTTTCCTTGTGTGATGATGAGAATTGTTGCCAGTCCACCTGCTGCTCAGTCACCCTGATTACCTCTACCTACCTTATTAATTCAATGTCACGGAAGAGACTCTCGTGAACCATTTCAACGAAGTCCTTAGATTAACTCTTACCGGAGAGATGAAGTCAGGGAATAGAATGTTCACTTTAGTCACATGCCCACATCTGAGAGGCCCCTTTTCCAATCACAGGAACTGAAGGTGGGTGAAAATGATTCTCCTGAAGAAAATCAGATAAGAAGAGTGGCTTCCGGATAATCAAAAAGAGCAGATGTCCATTCAATGTGGCACAGTAAACTTTGGAATGTGCAACAATTAATATTTTTATTGTCATTTGAAGCAACTTTACTAATCTTTACTAATCTGTCCTCTAGGATATCCCTGGTCTTATTTTTATTCGACTTCCTCCATGCTGGGCATTTTTTGTTTTCTTTGTTGCATTTTTAAGTAGAAATTTGGTTGGCCAAGTGGATTCAAGTTGTTCTAGGAGCTAGAGATTTCTGTAGATGGAACTGACAGCCTGATTTCTCTTCCCCCGGGGACTTTCTTCTCCTGAAGGTGTAAAATAGTTCCACTGTCACTTATCTTTTATTGAGCTGGGACATTACTTCCTAGAAATGCAAAAAAGTTACCTTTCCCAACTTTGTTAGGACAACATGGATAGCAAAGTTTCAGAGGGATTTAATATGTTTTAGAGTCTCTGTGGACTTGTGACGATCATCTCCTTTAGAGTCATAGTCAATTTAAACAGCTTTTTATCACAAAAATAGTTTTTAACTTTTTGTTATATGTTGCCTCCCCAACCAATAAAACAAAGAACACCGTATGTGACATTTATAAGTCAGCAAACGTGTTTTGCTGTTTCTCTTGCC
Source organism: Heterocephalus glaber (assembly GCF_000247695.1). The sequence continues at coordinate 7,048,496 of NW_004624822.1, read as the reverse complement.
TTACTAGTGATGCAAACTTTCGTCTACCTTATTTGCGGGTCCCAGAATAACCACAGTATTTTCAAAGGTATTACAGTACCCCAGAAGCTACTGAGATTCTTCACATACTCATTTGGTTTCATGAATTTCCTGCCTGTGTATTTCTGTTTAGGTTTGTTAAGCAGGAAGGTGTGGGCAGGAAACAATTGTGAACTGACTTATATGTGCATATCTGTAACTCCTGTGCATGCAGCTTTGAGCAATCTTTGCCCTAGCGGAGGACGTTGCTGACCAACGTGTCGTTTGTATTTGTCAGAGAAGAAACCACTGACAGTATAGGTCATTCCCATAATTCTACCTCATGTTCAGAGACTCCTCCAATTGCATTTCGTCCTGAAGGGGCTTGAAGCTGGGCAGCCAGTAACATCCACATCCTTGTGTCAAATTCGTGTTTAAGGTTTGATGACCGTTGGGATTTGCAGCTCTTTCCCCCAAAAGCTTTACACAGGATTCACCAAAGCAGAGGAGCAAAGAAAGAATCTGCAGATGCTGGGCTGCTGTGGCAGAAGAGTATCAATCGTTACAGAAATAACCTTCGATCCTTTAGCTTCACTGTGTGGGGCCGTTGACAAGTCACAGGATGTATCCTGACTCCCTACATGAAAAAGCTGCCATTGATGAAAAGGGGCATAATGTGCCTGATACCACCTTTCACAAACTAGAATCTTTGTTTCTATTTCATCTTCTTTTGAGAGTGAAGTCAATAATCGCTACCGGTACAAATTAGTAGGTTTTATTTCGGTCCCCCTTGATGCTCTCATTGGAGCCAGTATACCCACTGACAGGGAGGGCGTGGACACTTGCTTCTTCAAGATTATTTGCAGAGGGAATTCTCTTTTGAGTCCTAGGGCTCTATGCCCAGGAGCAGTCCCTTTACCTTGGAGCTGGCAAGCACAGATCATTAGCTTGATGGTTAGAATTGGCAGGGACCCAATCTGGAGAATTTTGCATAATCAGAGTGCTCATAGACACTGTTAATAGAGAGTGTACTTGAAAATGAAGGGTAAAGTCTGCTCCATGAATTAGATCAGTTATATCAGCCTAATAGTCAGAGAGAAAGCGGAAGAAGATATGTCACTGGAGGAATGAACCCTGTCAGTCTCATTGATTCTTCCAAACAAGGCATTTTCCTGAGTGTTTATTACCAGGCCCCTACCTGCATGATGACATGGAATTTTATAGTCTCTGAACCATGACCGTCATAAGGAGAAACAATTCCTACTTTACTCAGGGACATGACCCACTTAGCAAAGGTTGATAACAAATTTCAGTTTCCATAAATGTCACTAGCTAAAGCAAGATTCTAAGCAGTTCTCAATTTTCATGTCAGAATATCCAACAGGAGAAAAATGGATTTTCCCTGAAGTTTATAATGGTTATACAGTTCATGCACAAATATCTGAGCATCGTTATCCACTCAATCACAGCTTCGCCATTATTACAATGTCCACTTATCTAGTGAGTCCTGTGCTTGTAATTTAAATGGTTCATACTTGTTGGATTTCTTTTGTGCTACTTACTGATTCTCATCTATTGGTGATAGTCAAAGGTACAACATGCACATATGTATTTGATTAGAAAGTGCCTTCCAGAACACCAAAAGGGTTGTGATTTAAGTAGTATACACTTTATTTTGTTGTTCAGTGAACATGTGTTGGGCACCCTACTGATTGTTCTGGGGATGAAGAAGACCTACGACACCTATAGTGAAGGTGACATTCACAAATCACTCACCTATCGATGGCACTTTATCGTCTTGATTGCTCAGATTAATACAAAGCAGGTTAAGGGATAAGAGAAAGATGGGGTAGAGCTCTAGAAGGTACAGGAAAGTGGCCTTTGAGCAGAAACTGGATAGAAGTAAAGACTCCTTGTGAATACCTGCGTGAAGATCCAGAGGCCCCCACTCACGCAAAGCCTGGGGCATCTGGTACGTCTGAGGAGCAGCGAGTGGTCGCACAGACATGAGCTGAGTGGCTGAACTCTTGGTCGCAACAACAAGGTTGACCTCCCTTCCCCTGGGAGGCAGAAAGGAATAGTTTCTGAAGGTCCCTCCCTCTTCCTCTTCATTTTCTCTGCTTCTCATCCCTGAATCCTTGGTGTTTATTTCAGTTGGCAAGAAACCTGCTTGAAGGCAGCAATTTTTATATATCCCTATATCTGTGGGATTTTAAAAGATACAGTGTGAAGACCACCAAGTATAGGGTTTAGAGTAGACTGCTTGGATTCACCTTTGCAGTTTTCCTAAACACCTGAGCCTGGATTTTCTCATCTCTACACTGGGGACAATAATCGTATCTTATTCTCAGGGTTAATATGAGAATTAAGTAAGATAGTCCATGGGCAGTACTTAATACACTACTTGACATGTTGTGAGCACTTAATATATATTGGGTGTGTGTTTATACTAATGACAAACACTCCATCCTAAGAGCTTGAAATAGCAATTAAAGATGAGCATATTCTCCAGTTCTTACAAGATTTATACAAAACATTCAGTTTATACATAGGAATAATTGACCCTTGTTTCTGAAACTCTGTGAGCTTGTAAATCCTCCCCTTCCTCAACAATATTCTTCCACCCATCAGGCCCCTGTGTGAAGCTTCCATCCTGATGACCTCATGCTCGGGCATTTTGAGCTATATTTTTTTAACCAGTCCAAATTAAATGAAACTGAATCCTTGTAAGAGAAACTAGTCTAATGTCAGCTGATTTTGTTGATTCTGATAATTTATTTAAATATGACGATCTTAGATAAGAAAGAACCCAGGATGATAGGAGCTTTTCATGGTAATTGTTGACATAATCTGAACTTTTGTGCTTATAAAGCATGTTTTTACTAACTAGTAAATAAAAAGAACAAAACAGATATACTTTCGTGGTTATAATAAAAATGGCAAGTGAAAAAGAGGAAGTTGCTGTATTGTACAGTGGACCCTCAAGTTACAACCAGCCTGACATATGAACAACTTGGATTACAGCCAGAATGTTAGTTTTAACTTATGACCAAAGTCTTCAGTTACAACACAAATGCCAGCCTCTTGTGCTTCCAGATGGTCTCAGGTACAGATTGAACCCTTAGTTCTGGAAGGAACATGACAGCATCCTTTCCTGTGTGGGGTTCACTGGGAAATCCTGGGCTGGTGTCTCTCTCCAGACACTGAGATCTGCCTGTGTACAGGAGAGGGACTTTGAAGGCTGTGTGGAGGAGCCCGAGCCTTCAGTCGGCCAACTTGAGTTACTACCCTTGGGAAATAATTGAGTTCCTCAGTCAAGGGTCCACTGTATTGTGATCTCATTGTGTTTCATACACACACACACACACACACACACACACACACACACGAAATTGTTCACTGAGAATACTGAGCCCTGAGACTTGCATTTTTCATTCTATACTCCTCTGTACTGTTTGTTTCTCTCAGTGTGCATTTTATAGTTTATAACTATACATACACACAAACTCAAATTTACTTTTTGTGAGGACTAAGTGGGAATAAGTGAATTTCTTTAAAGAGAAAAGAGCAGAATGAATGCTTCTCGCTTTCCTTTGTTTGAGCAAGGAAAAGTATCATCTAACCTCATCTGGACATCTTAGTCTTCATTTGTAGACCAGACAGGTTACTTAAGCCTTTGTAAAGCACTATGGCCTCTCAGGTTATTCTAAATAATGCTCACCCATAGCAGCTTGGAAATAAAACCTCTTGTGACAATAGACTGGATTTTCCCCTCCTGGAAGGGGCATGAATGGTGTTTCTTACATGCATCAGTGGCTCCCATTTACCCTTTGTTTCCATTTTCTGATTCCTAAGTTCACCTCTTTCTAAATGACAGTTGGATCCAAAGCACCAGAGATCTAAGCCCGAAAAAGCATCCTCTTGTCTTGGTGGAACCCAGGACCTAGACATATTGGCCAATACTTGGACAGAGGGCAAGGGATTTAGCTCAGTGGTTTCGCCGCCTGCTGCGCAAAAGCAAGGGCCTGAGTTCAATCCCAGGTACAAAAAAAAAAAAAAAACTCGGATAGAAATTCATTTGTTCAGCAAATACTAAGCATCTACTTAGCAAGTCATGGGCCAGGGAGCAGGTACCCAGCATCAGCAGCTTCCTTCCAGAGCATGAGGGGTTTTCCCTGGCGACACTGAGCTCACAGCCTGCTGTTCTTCCTTATTCCCTTTTCATTCCCGTCTGGCTTACTTGACTCATTTAGGTTATTCGCCTGCCTTGCCAAAATATCTGGGTTTTAGATCTCTGCTCTAAACTTTCTAAGAATTTAAATTGAGTACGAGTAACACTTGCTTATGTGCTGTGACCCTTTGCAGCATTTCACGTGAGCTGGTTGTTTTTATCTGGGTTATCTGTGGTGGAAAATTGGAGTTTGGCTGGGGAAGTACTGTACTGAGAGCTGGACCAGCGTGTAAATATAATTCAATATAATTCAGCAAGGAGAAAGCAGGTCTAAGAGAGAATTCTGCTTTAAATGTATTCTCAGTGCTTTAGGTGGATCATACTGTCCCAGACCAGAGGGATATGGTCCTGTAAGGGGGTTAAATAGAAGCAAAGTCCTGGCAGGCAGTGGTAGGCTGTGAATCCGGAGCACGGAACACCTGTGGGCCAAGTCATTAACTTGACAGCTTTATAGGATGGCTCTCCTTCCCCCTCACTTTCTTTTTCTTTTGACCAATTACTTTCAATAATGATGGCAAGTCGGCTTCTACCCCTGACTGTGCTAGAGATTATAATGTCAAAAGGGCCTTTGTAATGTCTTTTGTGTCTTAATAAACCTGTCAGCTGAGGTTACATTATTATCTCATTTCTGTCAGGGAAACAAAGGAAAGTGCAGCTGGACAGACTCTGGTCGGGTCATGGTGCGTGTTTCTGGTTGGTGCGGTGCACCGCGTCCCACCAGTGCCATGGCTATGGGGCAGGCTTGGCAAGCAGCTGCCCTCCTGTTAATTAGGGCCCTGCCGACCTCCATTCGGAAGTCCTATGATCCTTTGGTGCTGCCAGAGGACGGCCGATGACTTCCTCCTTCCTTGTCAGGAAGGTCTGCCGATGTGCTGGATGTTTGCATTATTTTTGTGTTCAAAAAATGACAGCCGTCTTCTGTTATCTACCACCTTGAGTCTCTGATATCCAACCAGGCCCTTTAGAGGTAAAATTTATTAAAAATATGTGTTTTTCTTGGGATCTTGTTTTGAGCCAGCCACTATCCTGGACACCTCATTTAAGGGTGAGTGAAGCCAGCATCCTCTCTGCTTTTAAGGGACTCACTGTCAAATAATGACCATCCTATTTGATTCTATCTCTGATACAATCTTTCCTCTGAGGGAAGAACTCTGGCCTACAACAAAGCTGGCAGTAGATTTTCTATATTTGTGACAGGCCCAGAATGTTAAAAAATTCTAACTGTAGTCCTGGTTTCTTGTGGAGTTCTTCTCGTTTAAGATAAGATCCCTTCACCTTGGACTGGACTGAAGACAGGAGGACGCGTTGTGGTAAGACACTGTACGTGAGTTATCTCTGTGAGATGAGTGTTCCCATCCCACCAGGTAGCTGAGAACGAGGCGGGCCAAGCAGCATGTCCCAAAGTACCTGGAGCCTAAGAGATAGAACAGAAGCGCCAGCCCAGCTGTCAGCACAGATGGCCACACTGGAACTGGTGCTCTGAAGACGAGGAGTGACTCCAAAGGGCAGTGGGTCAGTGATGCTCAAGCATTAGTGACTTTGCCTTTCAAGGACACTTGGTAATGTTTGGAGACATTCTTGGCAGTCACAGCTGAGGGCAGGACAATAGTAGCATCTAGTGAATGCTGCTACACTTCTCATAATGCACAGGGTAGATCCCACACGGAAGAGTTACCTGGCCCAAAATGCCAGCAGTGCCTAGGTAGAACCTGTGCTCTACAGCAGGAATACCTGGCCTGGCCTGGGCCCTCAGGAAGGTGTCACTGGGAGCTCTGACAGAGGAGACTAGTCGCCAGGTGGTGGAGTTGGGGTGGAGGGTTGTAGACAGGAAACACCACGTATACAAAGGAGGGAGCGTAGGGTCTTGGAGGAGCTGACAGAGGCCACTGTGGCAGTGCACAGGAACAGGAAAGAGTGACATGTGCATGGAGGGCATAGAGTCCATGGGCCGTGAGCCCCACAGAGCCTGGAAGGCTTCTCATGAAGGTGAGCTCGGAAACTCCGGTGTGGTAGGGGCATGATCTACTGACATTTGCAGCTGATGCAGCAGCACATACTGTAACAGAAAAAAAGCATTCGTTTTGGAGCCAGATGCAACTGGGTCCGCGTCCCTGCCGTGTTTCTTATGACCTGGGTGAGCCTGGGCAAGTTGCTTGACCTGCGCAGTCCTTAGTGTCCAGGTGGGCACAGTGACACTTCATGCAGCCACTGAGGAAAAGAAAAGAGAAATGCACAGAGGACGCCTGTTTTCATGCTGGCCCTGGCTAAAGAGAGCTTATCTAAAACCAAGAGATCAACATAAGAAACCAGGACTATTCCTACAATTTGTTGTATTTCTCAGCTCTCCCACAAGCATAGATGTCCCATGCTCTGAAAACTGTCCCTGGCTCTGCTGTGAGCTGCAGTCCTTCTCTGGTAGGAAGATTCTCTTGGGTCTGTTTGAAATACTTACTCTGGTCTGAGATTATACGTATAATTCTGTTCTTTTAGTATGTAGGAAAACTGTGTTTTTAGATCTTTGTGGAGACGAATACAGCATATTGGCCACCAGTGCTGTCTCTGGAATCGGGCCTGGGTTCCAATCCTAATTTCTCTTATAAGTTGTGAGGTCTTTCCTAACCAGTTTTCCATCTATGCAGGGGGTGAAAATGAAACCCACCTCATAAACTTAATGTTAGGATAGAGTGAAAGCTGTATACGCACTCATGCTAGAGCACGTGAACACAAACCACTGAACACATGGTGCTGTAGAGAGGAGGAAGCCAGGTTCCCCACTACAGTGATCTCTGTGGTCCATCTGGTTTCTAAGTATTCATGGAAACTGAGGCTGAACCACAGGCTGTAATGGGTTAAATAAGAGAATGAATAAATGAACCAAGGAATAGACAAGGAAATAGAAATTTATAACTGACCACTACTTCGGGCATTTGGTACAAATTCTGTCTCTTCAGTAATAGACAAATGAGATAGATATAGAAGATGTATACATTAGCCTTAAAAATAAAATTAAAAGATCTACTATTAGAAAACAGCACAATTTCTAAACAAACTAAAAATGGCCTTTCCTTTGCTGGAAATCCGAAACCCAATGTCCTCCAAGAATCTTCCCTGTAGTAATGGGATTAGAATGGCCTTTGAGCTTATCCCACTCACTCTTCTGTTTCCTCACGGGACTATCTCTTGACATCCACAAGGCTTTCCAACCTTCTCCAACATTCCCTTGAACACATTTCTCTTGGCCGTCTATCCTATGTCATGCTTTCCAGCACCAGGCTTCCGTTCTTTTTCTTTATTTTCCTTTGAGTCAGGGTCTTGCTGTATATTCTAGGTCAGCCTTTAACTCGCTGTGTAGTCCAGGCTGGCTTCAAACACAGCGAAACTCCTGCCTCAGCCTCCCGAGTGCTGGGATTACAGGCATGTGCCACCATGCCCAGCAGGGCTTCCGTTCTTGCTTTCAGCATCGCCTCTCACCCTGTCTCAGTAGAGAAACTTCATGAACTTGAGGGGTGAATTTATCCACCTGCAAAAACGCAGCGAGATCTTGGGGAAGCCGGTGCCATCAAGCACGATGTGCTGTGGCTTTCCCAGAGGCTCCCTCTTGTGCATCTCCATAGGCCGATTGTGACAAGGGGCCTGTGTTCCTTTCAGTTAGCAGAAACAGGGCACACAGCTGGTTGCCTGTTTCTGCTTCTTCTCTTGGTTCTGGCATGTTTTCCCCAAATGTAGGCCCCTCCTGAGTCACCTACCTCGAAACTCTGTCCCTACACAGAATAGCTGCTCTTCCTGGCAAACAGCACTTCCCTCAGGTGTGCCCCTGGGTTTTCCTTCCAGGAGGAAAGATGCCCCTGGAAGTAGCTTCTTTTCTGATGACTAAGTCTAGCCAGTTCTCAGGGAAGCAGGAGTTAGTCCAGGCCTTGTAGACTAAGCATTTGTGCATTGCATTATTGATAATTATTCCAATGAAATACCCTCAGATTCCTAAGCCCGGGCCCTACACACATCCCAGTTGTGGAAAATAACATTTATCCAGGATTTGCTGTAGCTGTGCTAGCAGGCAGATGTAGAAACGTTCGCTTTTACAGCTCCAAGAGGAACCCTGGGGAGGGTGTTCACTGTATCCGCTGTCACAGACTTTGGAGCCATGAGGACAACACAGTTGGCAATGCCACTGCTCTGCCACCTTTTAATGGCCTGATAATTAAAAATGATGGGCAGATAAAAATAGCGGACTTGAACATAGCCACCCAAAGCAGTTCTTCTGTCCTGCTTGTTGTGCTCTGGGAAGTATGTGGCTCAAGGGCAGAAGCGAAGTCAGATTTTAACTGAAAATCATTTTGCTGTTGCACCCATATTACAAAATAAATTAATGGTTTATGTGTCAGAATATGGAGTGGTTAATTGTCCTCTTTTGTGTGAAATCTAGGTGATTTTTAACGAAAGCTTTCAGTTCCCTATAGTGTATTCTGACTTCAGATTTGAATTTGCATTTTCCCCTCTCTTTCTCTTCCTTCTTACTACCTCACACACACACACACACACACACACACACACACACACACAC
>NW_004624822.1:6956904-7039607 GCF_000247695.1 Heterocephalus glaber | reverse complement strand
AGTGACTTAAGAAATGTTGCTCCCGAAAACCCCTTCCTTCTTACTACCTCACACACACACACACACACACACACACACACACACACACACGCGTGCTCTGGTTCTCACTCTCATTCAGCTCTGTTTTACAAGTAACAATGTGCTATTGGCTTGGAATTGATTTGGGTGTCATATGTTGTCATTTGATAAAAAACAGTTTAGCTAAGCTGCTTGACATTACAACAGCTGGTAATGTCACTTTTGTTAATGTCTTTAACCACATTTTTAACAAAACAGCAGATGCTCATCACAAAAGCCATTTTCTTTCTCTATCCGATTGTGTGAAATCAGCTCAGCTAACGGTTCTGTCTCAGCAGAAGCCCTGCGAGTGGATCACTTGACCCGGAAGACACACTGTAAGGCTCCTGAATTCTCTGAAAATACTGGGAAAAAATAGCTATTTAAAAAACGTGCAAAGCTGCTTTCTTCTGCGAGGGCAGTGCTCTGTGTGGAAAATGGGACTCCTGGGGAGGAAGGGCTTTTTGGCCTTTGAGCAAGGAGTCTGAGCTCAGTTGAACAGCGGTAGCCAACAGTGAAGCAGAACTTTGCTACCCCCTAATTAATTCCTAGGGTTTTTTTTGAGGGGGTCCCACCTTTTCTCCTTTCTTTTCTTAATGAAGAAGGCATTTCTCACTTAGCCAACGTATTATGCGGACACAGATTGGGGTTCATTTCCTGAAACATGAGTCATGCAATACAGACTATAAAAGTTGCCACCAAAATGCTCCGCTGTGTCACAGACGTCTTACTTCTCAGTCTTACCCCTATGTTCACAGTAGTTTACTGCCTTGTTTATAAATGTTTGGAAGTCGTGTCATGGAAATCATGATGCCTGGCTGCTCTGTTGTGTGTCCATACACTTAGCGAGTGTTTAAGCGGCTGTTGTCAAGGAGGAGGCAGCATCTCCTCCTGGGGCGCAAGTCAGCGCTGATTGACTTGGGGCATGGCATGTGGCTCTTCTGTCTCATCAGCTTTAAAATGGGGATATTCCAGTACCTACTGGATAGGCGTGGATGGGTAAAATGTATATGAAAAGTGTAATAGCTGTGTAAAAGCAAAGTTTGTCATATAGAAAGCACTGTGATAATGATCTTGCCTAATATTGTACTGTTGTGCTAAACAGTATATTGCTAAGAGGGTAAATTGGTTTTTAACATTGTTGGTGGACTGTCCAATATCTTTTCTATCCACTTAAAATTTAGTCTCAGCCCTGATCGTTAATTTGAGAGATGGTATGTGATGAGAGAATCTTAACATTTTAATTCATAAGTTAAGATAGATATAAAATACAGTATAGCTGTGTGGTTAATATTTCAAGGCTAGGTGGTGATTAAGAAAAAATAAGTCTAAAAATGCTCCTCAGGACAATAATGCAAAAAAGAACGGTCAGTAAACATAGTGGTTTAAAATCAGCAGTAAGTTCTCCAGACACACACTGAGGAGAAGAACCCTTGGAATTGAACGAATTGGGGTTATTACTCACTGCAGCAAAAAAGAGCATAGGCTGTGGCAAGACACTGCAGTAAAGCTGCTGGAGAAGATTTGGACTTCGGTTTGGTGGCATGCAGGGCCTAAGGAAGTGAGATTTGTCCTGTCCAAAAGCGAGATGTGTTGCGTACACGTACCAACCCCACACAAGGAGGGTAAGCATCGTGTACTTCAAACAAGCACTGATAAAAATGAAATGAAAACCAAGGGTCCTGCAATAAGTCTCTCAAGGAGAACAGCGCATCGCCGGGCTCCAGCTGCCATTGACACTGGAGCAGCAGTTGCTTTCCCTGGTTTAAGGAGAGTGATGTTTGGTAGCTCATGGGTAGCATGTGCCCTCTTTCTGTCTGTACTTAGACACAGTTGTGTAGTAGTCTTGTTTTGTCTTACTTCATCAGGGTCTCCAGTAAGCTTCCTGAGATTTTGGCGAGATTGTTTTTGCCTAGTGGGGTTAGAGTGGCCCAGGGATGAGTTCCATGTCTGAGTCATAGCTGCGATCATTGAACTTAGTTTCGGTTGCCCGTGGTTTTCTTTTTCCTTTCTCTTCCCCTTCCCTTTCCCCTTCCCCTTCCCTACCCTCCTGCTTTCCTTCCTTCCATCCTTCCTTCCTTCCTCCTTTCACTCTACTTCCCTCACTCCCTCCTTCCTTCCTTCCTATCTCCCTTCTCTCCCATCCTCTCAATCCTGACCTTGCTAATCAGAGTAATTCCACCCACCTTGCCAGGCACAGGTTCAAAGATGCGCTGGTCTGAGTTGGTCTGGGTCACAGAACGGTACGGAAAGGCTTGCTCATGCTTCTGCGAGAGGAAAGTTGGTCTTTTTCAGGAATCAAATAGGCAACACTGATCCTGATTGTTACCAGGAGTCATCTAATCACTTTTCAGGCAACTAGCCCAAGAACAAAGCTTCCGTACGGTCCCTAGAGCAGGGGATTGAAAAGACGCGGGAGGGGCCACCCTCGACCTCGCTGGTCAGTGACCCTCCCTGGCCTCCATTCTTGGCCTGTGTGTGATGAGCTAAAAGCATCTTGACTGAGCCCAAACACATTTCCATCTGTGAAATGCAGAGCCACTAAAAGGTGATGTGTAATGAAAATTGTATGCTTTCTAGAAATCATGGGTATTTAACTTTTGCAAAATAATTCTAGGAAAGACTTTTGTAAATATGACGGACTATTGTGAAAACATGACCAGAGCAGGATTTCACTTTTCAGGCCTCCCAAACAGCTCTTTCTTTCTCCCTTTTCTTCGAAGCTCTCTCGTGTACCTCACGGCTGCCTGCATTTGGCTGCCTTACACCGACTGCTCCAGCTGCTAATCACAAGGGTATCATTCTTTCCTCAAATGTTATGCAGTGCTCAGACTGGAAGGGGCCTTAGAGGTCGTCTAATCATAGCACTCATTTTAAAGATGAGTAGACCGAGACGCAGAGAATCCTAGCTTTGCCAAGGCCAAGCAGCTACTGGCAGAACAACTAGACTTGTCTGTGCTGCAATGGCTTTAGAAAATTCTTGATTATCTGCTAGCCCTTCCAAGTCCCGCACCCTCAGCAGACATGACTAACACCAAGTTTCCAGGCCATTGTGCAGCACCCGCCCAGCTCTCTAGTGACTCATGCCTCTTCGTCACGATTGGCATGTGCACTGAAGTCATTGTTGTACAATGAATGTTTCATAATCACACTTATTTCCTAATATAGTACAGTTATTTAAATACAGAGGTACATTTTGTTCACAAGTGCCATATATAACTTCTGTCTTACATATCTAATATGTGACTCTACAGATGTTCTTCAAATCACCATGCTTTACATCCCAACAAACCCATTGCAAATTGAAAGTATCCTCAGTTGAAGGTACACGGAATACACCTAACCTAGCAAACATCATAGCTTAGCAGCACCCAGTGCTATGAGAGATCCATTGTTTCCCTTGGTGATGCCATGGCTGACTGGGAGCTGCAACTGCTGCCCAACATCAAGGGTGTTGGTCCCCTTATAATTTTCCCAGAAACTGTATTTGCAGATTCATTTCTACTGCAAGTGTGTGACTGTCACACTATTGTAAACATGAAAATTCTAAGTTGAATTGTAAATTGGGCACTGTCTCTATATGAAAGACTGTAGGTTTTTTTTTTTTTTTTTGGTACTGGGGATCGAACTTGGGTCCTGTGCCTGTGCAGCAGGCAGCGAAACCACTGAGCTAAATCCCCGGCCCAAGACTGTAGTTTTTACTAGCATATTCACACATCATCAGTTAAGATCCAGTGTTACTTTTGTTATCAAGGGGACAAAGTCACAATCTATATGATAGGATCACAGTGAGGAGGAATGTATTTGAACTTTTGAAAGAAAATCTCTAAACATTATGTTTTATTTTAGATTATATCTCTGATACAAGGCTACTCAAATCTGAGCTTTTAAACAATTCCATTTGAAGACAATTTCTTCATTTTAAACACCCAAACGATCTCTTTCTCCTGGTGCTGTTTTAAAGCTAGAAAACAGTTCCAATTTTGTGATGGTTACTAAGCAACAATTAAGAGGAACTCTCAATAGGTTTTTAAAACTACTATTTACATAGAGGGAGCAGTGTGGCTTTTGCACACTTTACGCTCTCGCCAGTGGGTGACATTGGGGTTGATGGGGACAATGGGAAGATGGGTGCAGATCGGCATGGAGGTTAGAGTGGAAGGGGCGACCCTGTGAAATTTAGGTGTGGCCTTTCACTTCGGTGGTTCTGCAGAAACCACAAACAAAATCCCAGAGCTAAGGCAAGGAGTTGAAATGATGCTCTTTATTAGGGACAGCGACTCTCAGGACAGATGTGGAAGACTGCCAGCCTCGGGAGCCCAACCTGGATCCATCAGTGCGCTATGCCCTGCAGCTCTCTGCTGGCCCAGCCTGGCTCACACTCTTCCCCTGCCTGCTAGAGAGGAGAGCCGTCCTTGACAACCTGGCCAGAACCGTGCAGATGTGAGAGAAGGGTACTTTCTACAGAGGCAAAGCACGGTGCCGTTGTCAGAATTGGAAATAGTTGCTGGGCAGGTAGTGGCCATAGCTACCGTACCAGGAAGCTGGGTTCAAATCACCCTTTCCTGCATGGAGGACAGGGCTGGGGCTGGGAAGGGTTCTGGCCTTTTCCATATTTGCCTCAAAATCTGAGGCTGGCTTCAGGCTGTGGGTGAGAGAGGCGATTCAGGGTGCAGGGGATGGGACACTCCACAGAGAGGAGACCTGAGAGGCTCTGCCTCTGGCTGTGTGTTGATCGTTGGTGTTCTGTGTTTTATCCTCTTAGCACATGGAGTGGAGAATGCATCAGCCCTGTGGAGCTCCTTATTTTTGAAGATCCTGAATTGCTTCCGGTCTTCTTTGGCTCTGTAAGAGATATTTCAGTATGATGTTTCTGCTTTTCTTTCTGTCATTGAATAGTTTAAGTATTAATTGGCTTTTTGCAAGAAACAAGTGTTTCATGTAGGTCTAAGTAAACTGTCATGGAGATTATTTAGTAGAAGAAAATGATTAATTGTACCTTTTAATCATAGTTCCATTATCATAGGAAGCAGTCAATGCCATTGGACCCATTTTGTTAATGAAGGTTTAGCACCACTAAGAGCATATTTGCATTAATGAGGCATCACAGGTTATTAATTGAAATCTAATAACAACTTGGAATATTATAAGTTTGCATTAATTGGAAACAGAATTGTGGATTTATTGGCAATATACCTCTTGTCATCTAGAGTAATGATTCCTTGATGAGATATAAAGAGGCCATTTTTGTGCTGACTGGAGTTGCTGGCTCCTATATGTTGATTTTATTTTAACCTGAAATAACCGCCCTTCACTGATTTCTTAAGCTCAACTGGTTTGGTATGCCTGGACCGTGCCTACTGTGGCCTGTTCATGAGTCCTCTACTTAGGAAAAGAATATGCTCTGAAGTGAGTGTACTCATGGAAGGAACACTCCTGAATGTCAGCTCTCTCACCAACTTGTGTCTCCAGGGAGGCCTTGCCTGGTCCCCCTGTCCAAAGAAATGTTCTTTGTTGTGCTCCATCAGTGCCCCTATTTCTTTCCTGTATAGCACTTAGAATCCATCACGCTGTGTTTGTTTACTTGCCTTTTGTGTATCTCTCTTAGTAGACTATCAGCTCCGAATAACAAAACGGGCGTCCTTTTTGGTCTTCATTGTGTGCTCGGTGCTTAGCATGGTGTGGACACGCAGTCAATAAGTGCATGCGTGGGTAACAAATTCCTGGCTTGGGCCAAGAACCCGGAGAGAGCTGTGCCTGTTCACAGTGATGATGGTGCTTCAGTGCAGTTTAACCCCTGGGTCTAGGGCAGAATGATAAAATGACAAACTTCAAATTTGTTCGAACATCATTCTGCGTCCCTGGTGTTTCCTTCCCAGAAACCTGGCCTTAGGGTACCTTTGAACTGAATTCAGTTTTTGGTAATTTACCGCTGGAAGGACAAGGACTAGGAGTGGCTCCTGGGTATTGTGTCCCATGGTAATCTCATTGAGAGCTGTTTCCCAACATTTCTTAATTAAGCCTTTTGTAGAAACCAACATTCACTATAAACCGCAGAATAGAATTTCTATGTAATAATTGGTGCTTTTGTTAAAAGGAATGGAATCGAAATGTGCAGGCTCGGCTGCGGAAGCACTGAGGTTAGCGAAAGGTAACTGAAGCCACAGTGGGGTTCACTGAGGAGGATGGGAGCAGGTTTGCATGGGTGAGCCCGGCTGCTGCCTTCCTCCTCCTCCTTCATTTCTCCCTCATTTTCCTTCTTTTATCCCTTCTTTTCTTCTCTTTGTCCTCCTTGCTTGTCTGTTCGGTGAATTGTGCGCGAAAGTTTCTGTCCTTTCACAATGGCTGTGGTGTGGAAAAGAGAAACTTAAACAGTCCATCAGAAAACACAGGTCCTAGTCTGGGCTTTGCTATTAAATAACTGGGAAGGCAAGAAAAAGAGCTTTTCCTGCATTTCGTCTGAAAAATAGAGACATTTTGTTGTCTATCTTAGAGAAGTTTTGGGAAGATCGTTGAGGAAGATAAATAAAGGCACTAGCACTCCCCTCTCTCACGAGCTCCAGTCCCGCTGTTCCGTCAGTATCCCAAGACCTCTCTCATTTCAGGAACAACAAGGATGTGGGGACTTACGCTTGGTAGGAGAGTGACAGTAATCAGGGTTGGAGGAATAGGCATGGGCTAAAGCCTTGTGAGCTTCGGTGAGGAGTTTGCAATGGAAGGACAGAGAAGGGGCTGAAGAGTGTCATAATCTGATTTTTTAAAAAAGAATTTGTTGGTTTCTGTGAAGAGTCAATCATATATGTATATAAAGATTAGATTAGATTATGAGAAAGACCAGTTAGGAGGCTTTAGGAGTAATTCAGAAAGAAGATGAGAGTGACTTTCATTTTATTATGATGGACATGGTGAAGGGTAATCAGAATCTCAATATATTTTGAAGGCATGAGACCATATTCTAACCAGGAATGTGAACCAATATGTCATACCCTATGCTGATGCACACGCTGACTTCACAACCGAGCTTGGGGTAAGACAGGAGCATACTGTTCCTCAGCCAGGTTGCACGGGCAGAGGTGGGCAGAGTTACAAGGCTGTAACAACTCTTGTTCTTTGGGCACGTTGTTCTTCGATTCAACTTTAACACTGAAATAACATAATATTGCCATATTAAACCTATTATGACTTGCAGGAAGTATGGAACTTTATTGTGTAATAAATTTAATTTCAGGTGGATTTTTTTCTGATTTAAAAATTAAGCACTGAACTTGTACCAAGAATGACCAAAGGCAGGTGAAACTGATACACAGAGACTTCTGAGATCTGCTCTGAGGAGCGTGGGTGTCAGACCTGCCTCTAGCACATTTTATCCGCAGTGGGGAGCTACTCTGCTGTATTTCTAACATTAAGTGTTTAAAAGATTTCAGGCCTTCCTGGTCTAGCCTAACCAGGGGTTGATGGTGTGGCTGCAGAAGCTCCAACAGATAACAAAAACAAAAGCAAAAAACAAAACCAGAACCAAACCTCTCCTTTATTATAGATCTGAGATACCCCAAGAGGCAGTCTGGGGAGAATGGATGAGGCGGGTTTCCATGCGGCACCAGTCCCTGGGGCTGGGGGTGAGATGCGCCTATGGGGTGGGCAGGGCACGGGCTCGTCCTCAGACCTGGCCGACTGAGAGCAGGCAGTGCTTGATTCCTCAGCCTATGTCCAGGTTCTTCCTGAAGGAATGAGAAATGACCAGGGCAACAGATACTCACTGCCCTGTGTTGACGGCTCTGCAACATGCTCTGGCCACTACCGTTGTGAAATATTCTTCAGACACCGTGACGCTCCGGTCTCCTAGCTTTTATGGAAGATACTGTGGATCAAAATACTACACGTGCCTTTATTTTTCATGTGCTTTGTCCTTAGAAGGCATGAAAGAAATGAGACTCTAGGTTAGAAAATGTCAAGGCAGCTTGGTAGAGGACATGCCCGTTTGCTTTCACTGGAGCCCATTAATGTGGATCCTGAAAAGGCATGTTGAAGAGGTTATTCCATACTGCTCTGTAAATAAGTGGGCTTTGGGTTGCAGTTTGGGCACTCGATCTCCAAAAGTTTTGCCCTGTGGCGTACGTGCCAGAAAAATGAATGGAAGAAATGTGAAGGAAAAAAAACTATCTGCGATTTCTTCCAGCCTTGTAATACACTTAATATCCTATTAGGTAAGTTGTTTGAAAGACCTGCTTTTAAGAAGGGCTTTAGTGTGCAGAGGGAAATCTTTCACCTAGCATGTGGACAATACAACAACAGTGTTACTAGAATGGGAGGAACTTCTTTGTAGCAAAGAAGGAATTCTCTAAGGATTTCTGTTACATGCCCAAGGTCAAAGAGCAGTAGCTAATGAGCCCAGGAGGAAAACGAAAAGATAGGAAAGTGAAAATTAGGGTCACATTATGCTTACTTTGTTAAGGGTAAATTTATGTTTTAAGTTAGAAGTTCTGCCTTTATTAAAACAGCTAGTGCCCATGAATACTCAATATAGTGAAATACCACATCTTTCTCTTCTGAGCAAGGGTTGCAAACTCAGGCTCTAAAAGAACCAGAAAGTCTTAATTTTAGGAAAGATAATGTTTAATCTCAGGTATCTTTCCTTACTGGGGACACTGACAGCTATTTGGCCTTTAGGTAAAATAGGTTATAGCCTATAAATCGACTCAGATGCCATGTCTGATAGCCTCATCCATGTATGCAGCCGGGGAAATCTCCCTCAATCATTTTCCAACTAATATTTGTGGCTTCAGATCAAAGATACTACTGAGGCTACATTTGTTAGAAGAATGTCCAGGGATGGGATTCAATCAGAAAGGTAGAATCTAATTTATTAGAATAAAAGGAAATACTATCTAGATCCTCCATAACTCTCCCATGTACTCACACTTATTTTTTTTTTTTACTAGGAATTGCTAGAAAATGTTTCTCCCTCATCTTCAAACAGTGCAACTACTATCATCCTGACCTGTACAAACCATTGCCTTCCTATTTAAAATACAAATAATGTGTACTGTTCGTTTATCCCTCTGGCATGCATGCATGGTAGGGGGACTTCAGGGTTTTTAAACCTATAATACATAATACCATATTAGGAGAGAACTGCCATTCACTATTCTTTCTTTTTGCCATTGAAATTGTAGGTACACATTTATTTTACTGTGAATGTGGCCATCTTATCATGGCAGGAAATGATAGTATTTTGGAACACTCTTCTTAGGGAAAATTTTCCCTTTTGTTTCTCCCATTAATCTACTAGAAAGGATAGTTTCAGTATTAAACTCCTACAAGGAAGCCCTTTCACCACTGAAAATACTTAATGTGGATTGAGTTATCAGACTCGTCCATCTAGACTTTCTATTGGCCTAATTGTGACCTGGGTAGGCATTAAGTGCCATAGTAATATGTCTAAAAAATGCACAAATGGACCTGGATTTTTTTAACTGATGCAGAACATCAAGCTATACAACCCTATTTTTTGCAGCTGACTTGATTTGTGATAGAAAGAAATTATTAAATATATTCAATTCCTTTGTTCCTAAAGGGAAAATGCTCAAGTTTTCTCTGCTATTTCCATGTTCTCTTTTTGTTCTTTTGTTGCTAAATAAATAAATAAGAATAGCTTAACAAATAGGATTTTACAAAAATCTCCGGACGAGCAGTGGACCGACCCGCTCTGCAGGACAAAGCCACAGAGGCTGCTTGATCCTCGCTTGTCTTGTACTGGACTTTCTTCACCTCTGCAGCAGGACGCGGATAGAAGCCAAGGCAGGGTCAGAAGCACAGCGTCCTTTACATCTGTCCCTACCGGGCCTTGCGGTGTGACGGCAGGATGTGCTAGCTTCCTTCTAAACCACAGCTGCTGAGATCTTTTCTCCTGAATTGTCAGCGAGACTGGTAGTTTATGTCGAGAGTTCTTATTCCAAAAATCTCAACTAAATCTCATACTTGGCTTGCAGGTGAGATCGTTTCTGCAAAGATAGGGCGTCGTTTAAAGCATCCTTGTGCTCCCAGCCCCAAAAGAGGTTTCGGAAAGCTTTGTTTGCACCGTAGCAGGCTTTTTCCTCCTGGTTGGACTCATTAATACTGTTCTGTGAGAACTATTTTGCTTTTTCAAATAGCTTTTCCAAACAGCTTTCTCTGGTGGAAAATCCAATTTAGTTGCAAGCAGTATTACCAATTTTGCTCCTTTTTCTTCTTCGATAAAAGGAAAATAAAAGATTGCATGTCAGAATGGAGATGTAGGATTGACGGCATTAGCACTTCTATTAATAAATACATGCAGCAATTATTTATCTTCACTATTTGTGTTTATCCATGATTGAAGACAGCTTCTTTCTGTGGCAGGAATATATTTTCCTTCCCAGCACATTTTATTCTCTTGGATCCTAAGTGTCTGCCACAAGGTCCCATTCAGAGTGGTCACATGTATGAGATCTGAGCTGCTTTACACACCCAGGTATGGAGTAAACTTTCACTGTAGACTTCATCATCAACCCATTGAAACATGGATGGATTTCAGGGTGTTCAGCTGCACAGGGCTCCTATCTCAGGAGAGCTAAAGTTTCGCCATTCCAGCTAAATCCTGCTTAATCTCAATGCTTTGAAGGTAGTTGTCCTTTTTCCCTTAGTTCCTAAACTGAATGACGAGAATACTTCTCTCTCCACCACATTACTTGATTCCAAAATGGCAGTTACAAAGCCAGGCTTTTTACAGTTACACTGAACACAGGCCCCTGCAATCAAATTTGTCACAGTGTAGAATAAAGCAGGTTGAGAATAAAATCAGATGAATGAAGCGTAAAGGAAAAAGGAAGACAGGATATTTATGGCCTAACTTTGGTACCTGAATCTGGTGAAGTGCTGGCGCTGCTCACATTAGCGCACAATACCTATCATTGGTTTGGGAATTCTGTGAGTTGGTTGAAGTCATGTTAGCAGTTTGAAATTGTCCACAAATCAGCTGTCTTCCCTCCTCCTCCTCCTCCTCTTTCTCCTCCCCACCTGCTTCTCCTTCTTCTTTTCTTGTGAATTAACTAGGCTTGATGGCACATGCCTGTAATCCCAGCACCCCGAAAGACTGAAGCACGAAGATTTTAAGTTTGAGCCCAGTCTAGGCAATGTAGTAAAACCCTGTCTCCAAATTTTTAAAAAAGGACTGTGAATGTTGCTCAGTGAGAAAGCCCTGACACATCCTACATTAAGTTACAGGATCTCTTGTCCTATGAATGATTTAACTCCCTTTTCTACAGCCTCAGTACCCCTGACCTCTTCAAATTTTACTTGTTGGTTTGAGTTTGTTGCTATCATGGGCAACTTGTCAAAAGTCTGGCTTGCTGAATTGGTAATTTTGCTGTATGATAAACATCCTTTCTATATGTTGTTTAGAAGAAAAAATGAGAGAACCAAGGTAGCCTTTGATTACAAACCTACACACCCCTGTTGGGTGTTAAACAATATCTGAAGGAGGTCACAGAAAATTTCTAAAACGGTTTGATGTCTTGTAACTATCTTGGGTGAATTAGTGCATATATTTTCTTATGGGTCCTTTAAATGGCAGAGATGAAACAACAAAATTTGGTTAGTGATTCAGTGATTAAAATTTAAGGTTCCCAAATTCAGAGGGGCAAAAATCAGGTAGCATGGAATTTCATGGTACGACTGGGATTGGTTTGGTTCTACAATTGACAAGGCAACTGCAGTGAGTGTGATTAAGAAGTTGCTCATCGTGGCTATAGCAACCTGATGACTCAAACTGGCATGTCAAATAGGACCATCTCTTCTTTATAATTATGACTTGACAGTTAGTAATTCTAAGTTTTCTGCATCTGGTGATAAATGTTGAAGATTCTAGACCAGAATCCTAAGTTCATAGAGATTTTGTGTCTTTAAAATTGTCCCACTGGTCTGTTTTTAGTTAACTGCACTAAATTGTAAGCTAAATGCAATGGAAATGCTTGTATTCACTGTATAATGGGTTTGCATTTAATTTTCTAGTGATTTATTACCAGTTATTATTGTGTGCTCTCCGTGCCATGATAGAAAAATCAGTAGAATAATATGCAAGCCCAAGTGGTAAGACTTTTATGTAAGTTTTCATATAATGTTGGGATGGAATCTGTCATCTGTTTAAGGTAGCAATAGCAGGAAGCAAACCAAAACAAAACAAAAGAGAAATTATACAAAGAAAATTATGCATTCACAGTGCAATTTCAAGTAATAAAATCTGTGTATTATTTTCAGTAGAAACTAATTCAAAGGAGTAAAACTTTGTAAGTTGTCATCTGACAGTAATATCTGAATAAGATTTCGGAGGTGTCAGAGTTAGTTAAAGGGTAATGCTAAAGGATGCAATTTAAAGACCTCTGAGTAAATGTGGGTGATGAGATATTCTACAATAATATCACTGGACTGATGTTTTCTCTCTAAAGCATTAGGGGGTGTCGCAGTGCATTGCTGCCCCGCCTTTTTAAAAATACTTTATATTTGGCATAGTGTTTTCCCAGACCAGTTAAAAATACATCTATATAAGAAAATAATTAAAATTTGAACCAACCAATAAAATGTCTAAACAAATAATCAAGTATGTCTTTCTAATTTTTGCCTACTGGGTCCTGTTAAACCAGGAGGGATTGTATGTGACCATACGCAGGTCATTGCCCCTCCAAGATTCAGAATACCCAGGAATAAAAGCAGCAGGCAGAGGGGTTACAGAAGGGAATAAAAATACCTCCTGCCTGGGTTTTTCTGAATGTTGAATGAATTGAGTGAAATGATGTACGCCTGCACAACCACACTGCTGAATGGGGTTAGCAATTATTATTATTGTATTATTATTATTGTTTCTCATCGGCCTTCCAAACCTTGCTCAGGAGAATCATTAACCAGGCTTAAATAAATAAATACTACTTATGCATTCTGGATAGAGTTGCCCCTGTGAAAAGCAACCCAAACTGACAACTCATTCGAGTCCTCTCTCCTGTGACTTTTGGATATGGCAGACATTTGGAGACAGTGATCTTGCTGTCACCTCCTCATACACAGGGCAGCTTTTCTGCATACCACGTATGCTGGCCGTCTGTCATGCTCAAGACCGATTTTGAAGCTGTTGATCTATGGCTGCAAGGATGACCTACTCCTCCCGCCCTTTTCCTTCCTCCAGAAATTTATGCTGTATGATCTGTAGTTGGAGATTCCTTCCAACCAGCATTTAATTTCTGTCACTGTATGTCAGGGAACTTTCCTTCTATGGTGGGCAATGATCAGAAAATATTTTTATTTATATTAATTTTTGAGGTATCTGATACTCTAATGTGGTTGACATGTTTAGCAGTTGAACCTATGAGGATATGTAATAATGTTTTTATGCGGTTTTTCATTTGGGTCATGGTAAGTCAGTCATTTAGAATGTACGCGTTTTGGCTTATAGTTGGCAATCCACATGCAGTCTAAGGAGCTGTTGTTATTCAGTTAATTGTATTCAACTTTCACTGCTGCATAACAAATTACCCAAAGCTGAGGCCTGATGTAGTAATTGTTTATCATTGCTTTTTTTGTTTTTTTTTTAATCATCCAGGGTTGAGCTGATCTGGACTGAGCTCAGCGAGTGGCTGTGCTCTGTGCTGCAGAGTCTGATTCTGCATTGTGTCTTCCACCCTCCTCTGACTAGCAAACAGACTAACCATGACATTAACTTCCCAAGCCTGGCAGCGATGCAGCAGGGCAGGCAGAGATACTTGAGCTCTTTTCAGGCCAAGGGGAGAAATTGAGGTAGAGTTCACAGTCATTTCCACTTAGATATGAAGGCCCCAAGTTTACTGTGGAAGGTTCAGGAAATACATTTGGCCTTTGAGGCCAGGCCACGGTGCAGGAGGAGACCCAAACAAGAGGAAAGAATTGAGGCCGACAATGCTATGTTCCAAGATTATTAATTATGTTTTCCTCTAGAGATTTGCTACATTTGTTGGCATTAGTTCCTTATGTTCTCTTTCTCTAACAAAATCACTACGCTCTTCCCAGACACTTAGTGTATTTTAATCTCACGGGTCCTGAAAATTATGTTGCAGACCTAGTTTTCTTGCTTGTGCTGCGTGCTAGAAAACCTAAGACAAATTAGTAGCTTATTATAGCAGTTATGTTTCTATGATTCTTGTTCTTCATCATGTTCCTTGCTCTATTTTTTCACTTGCTCATCTAACCTATACGCCTGCTTGTGTGTATGTGCTTTGAATTATTTCACATCCCTTCTGCTGCAAGAGACCTAAATACATCAATAACATATAAATGACAAACCACAACTACTATTAGTCCTTTGTTCACTAAGAAAGGTACAGATAGTATAGTAACAACTGGCAACTTATCGAACATTTATTTCCTCTTAGGCCATAAGCAGAAGGTTTTCTGAGTAATACTCAATCCCATTTCCACAGCATCCTTATGAGATGGGTACTGGCATCGTATCACCCCTGTGGAAACCAGAACAGCTGGTGTGCTGTTCAGGGTCTCACAGGTATAAATGTGCTGAGGCTATGAATTGAGCTGGTAATGGCTGGCTTGACTTCTCACGTTCTTTTTTTTCAATAGTTTTTATTGTTTATTAGCCTGGGTTTACATTACATAACGACTGGATTCTTTGCAGGGAGTTGGTTCGCGTACATAACAGATCTCAATTCTCTTTTGGTCCTTTTTCTTCCCCTTTCCGCTCGCTGCCCTCCATTCCTCCATCCCCTTCTCATTTGAAAAAGATCTCCCTACTTCTATTATCAGTCTTTTATTTTGCTATTTGTTTATATTTTGGGTCTTCTCTATCAGAGAAACCATACAATATTTAAGTTTGTGTATCTGATTTATTTCACTTAATGTTATGGTCTCAAGCTGCATCATTTCCCTATGAATGACTCTCATGTTTATCTTTCCTCAGGGCAGAGTAGTGCTCTGTTGTGTGCACATACCACATTTTCTTTAGCCATTCATTTGTTGAGACTGATGGGCATATAGGCCATTTCAAAGACTTAGCTATTATAAATTCTGCTGCTATAAACACGAGCATACATGTATCACTGTAATAAACTGACTTTACCGCTTTTGGAAAGATACCTAGAAGGGGAATAGCTGAGGCATATGGAATTTCCAGTTTTAGTTTTTTGAGGAATCTCCCTGTAGATCTCCATAGTGGTTGTTCTGGTTTACATTCCCATCAACAACGTAGAAGAGTTTCTTTTTGCCCTGCAGCCTCACCAGTATTTGCTATTATTTGATTTCTTGATAATAGCCATTTTTTCTGGAGTAAGAGGGAATCTCAGTATGGTTTTAATTTGCATTTCTCTAATGGCCAATGATGTTGAACATTTTTCACGTATATTGGGCATTTGTACTGAGAAGTGTCTATTCAATTCAGTTGCCAATTTTTTGATTGGGTCTTTCATTTGAAAGAGTTTAATTTTTTTGAGCTCCTTCTGTATTCTGGATATTAATCTTCTGTCCAAAGAATAGCTGGAAAAGTTTTGTTTTCCACTTTGTAGATTGTTTTTTCATTCTGTTGGTTGTTCCTTTTGCTCTGTAGAAGCTTTTTAATTTGATATGATCCCATCTGTTGATTCTTTGTAGTATTTCTTGTGCTATTGGGATTCTGTTCAGAAAGTCTTTGCCTACGGTTATATCTTCAAGAGTTTACCTATTTTATTTTCCAGCAGATTAAGTTTTTGTGTTTTAATAGTTCAGATCTTTGATCTGTTATAATTTTGGCTTAGTACATAATGAAGGATGTGGCTCTGGATTCCATCTTCTGCATGTGGACTGTCAGTCTTTCTAGCACCCTCTATTAAAGAGGCTTATCTTTCCCCTAGGGTATGTTTTTTGGCCCTTTGTCAAAGATCAAAAAGCTAAATATGCCTGGGTTTTTTTCAGCTTCCTCTATTCTGTCTCATTGATTCACATACCTGTTTTTGTGCCAGTTCTTTTGTTTTTATTACTGTACCTTTGTAATATTACTTCAAATCCAAGATCTTACTGGCTCCTGCTTTGCTCTTGTTACCCAGGATTGCTTTAGTTACTCTGGGTCTCTTCTAGCTCCATATAAATTTTAGGACTGTGTCTTCTAGATCTGTGAAAAATGCTGTTGGTATTTTGACAGAGATTGTGTTAAGTCTGAGATTTGACTGAGTTTGTGTTATATCAATTTTGAGAGTATGGCCGTTTTGACTGTATTGGATTTGCCTATGCAAGAACTGTGGTTGTCTTTCCATTTTGTGATGTTTTCTTTAATTTCCTTTTTCAGAGTACTGTAGTTTTCATTGTAGAGATCTTTCACTGCACTGGATAGGTTAATGCCTAAGTATTTAATTTTCTTGATGTTATTGTGAATGGTATTGTTTTCTGAATTTCTTTCTCAGTGAATTCCTTATTGGTGTACAGGAACGGTACTGAGTTTTGTGTGTTGACTTTGTATCTTGCTACATTGCTGAATATGGCTACTAACTCTAGGAGTCTTAGGGCTTCTATGTAGAGGATCATGTCTTCTGAAAATAATAATGCTGTAATTTGACTTCTTGGTTTTGTAAACACATGTGTTTCATTTCTTTTTCTGGTCAGATCACTCTGGATAATGTTTCAAGGGCTGTACAGCAGTGTAATAGTGGACATCTTTCTCTTGTTCTTGATTTTAAATAAAAAACTTTCAGTTTTTCCCCATTTAATATGATGTTGGTTGTAGACTGGGCATAACTAGCTTTTATCAGATTGAGATAAGGTCCTTCTCTATCTATTTTTTTCAGGAGTTTTATTATGAATGAATGTTGGATTTTGTCAAAGACATTTTCTGTGTATACTGAGGTGATTAAGTGATTGCTTCTGTTTAGAAGATGTATTATATTTATTGGTTTGCATACATTGACCCATTCTAGCATCCCTGCGATGAAACTTACTTGGTCATGATGTGTGATCTTTCTGATGATTTAT
Organism: Heterocephalus glaber; assembly: GCF_000247695.1. The sequence continues at coordinate 7,022,564 of NW_004624822.1, read as the reverse complement.
TGCAGTCTCTTTGTCAGTATCTTGTTGTAGATTTTTGCATCTATATTTATTAGGGAGATTGGCCGTAATTCTGTTTTTGGGAGGTTGTGTCCTTGTCTTGTTTTGAAAGCACGGTAATGCTAGCTTCCAGGAATGACTTTGGGAGTACTCTTTCCCTTTCAATTTGATTAAGTAACTTGAGGAATGTTGGTGTTAAATCTTCTCTGAAGTTTTTGTAAAATTCAGCAGTGAATTCATCCAGACCTAGACTTCTCTGAGGTGGTAGTTTTCCTTTTTTAATTACTGCTTCAATTTCATTGCTTCAGAGTTTTTAAATGTTCTTGGTTCAGTTTTGTTAAATCATATGTATCTAGCAATCTATCCATTTCTTCTGAATTCTTCAATTTATTGGTGTACAGATGTGTGAAGTAGTTGCTGATAATCTTCTGGACTTGTGTCATGTCCATGTTCATTGTGATTTCACCATTTTCATTTCTAATGGCAAGGATTTGAGACTTTACTTGCTTGGTAAGATTGCCTAGGGGTTTATCTATTTTATTTATTCTTTCAAAGACCCAGCTCGAATCATTGCTTCTATTTTTGTCCTAATTTCATTGCTTTTTCCTCTGATATTTATAATTTTCTTCCTTATTCTAGCTTTGGATTTGGGTTGTTCTTGTTTTTCTAGGACCTCGAGGTCCATCATTAGGTTATTTACTTGGGCCTGCCCTGTTTTGTGATATGGGCACTCAGGCTATAAATTTCACTCTCAGAGATGTTTTCGTTGTGTCCCTTAAATTTTGGTATGTCTTCTGTTGTTCTGGTATGAATTATTTAATTCCAGGAACTGTCTTATTTCTTACTGTTTTTCTTCTGTGACCTACTTTTTATTCAAGAGTATATTGTTTAATTTTCATCGGTGATTTATTTTGCCATGGAGCGCTAATTCTTTGCACCATTATCTGATAATACTCACGGCATAATTTCAGTTCTCTTGCATTTACGTAAGCATGCTGTATTGGCTGGTATGTGGCTCATTTTGGAGAGAGTTTCATGTGCTGCTGAGAAGAATGTGTGTGCTGCTGATTTGGGGATAACACTCTGTAAGTGTCTATTAAGTTCATTTGTTGGAAGGTTTGGTTCAATGGTGATATTTCCCAGTTGATCTTTTGTCTAGTTTATCAGTTTGTGATGGTGGAGCATTGTGATTCCCCCGATATTATTTTATTGATGTTTATCTGCTCTTTTATATATGAACAAAAACTGTGTGAGCTGTTGTTTGGCACATAGACAGTAAGGCCTTGGTTCACGAACAATTCAGTTCACAAAGAGAAGTGTGTGGCAAAATTTCACTTCCATTCGCGCACTGACTGTAGCAATCAATCTTCTCCACAGGAATATGAACAAGGCCATTTTCCCCAGAATCGTGGAATGAATTAAGTTCATGAACTGGGGTGCCACTGTGTGTTTATAATCATTATCTCTTTCTGTTGAATTGTTCCTTTAACCAATACTTAGTGACCGTTGCCTCTTCTGATCAATTTCAGCTTGAAGTCCTCTTTGTCGTCTGAAAATAGGATAGCTACTCCTGCTTGCTCTGTGTTCCTATTGCATAAACTATTATTTTCATCCTTTGATTTTTAATCTATGAATTTCTTTTTGGGTTACATGTGTTTCTTATATACAATATGTTGCTGGATTTTGTTTCTTGAGCTATTCTGCTAATCTGTGTTTTGATTGGCCAATTGAAACCATTCACAATGAGAGTTATTACTGAAAGGTATTGACCTATTCCTGTCATTGCATTATTTTCTTCTTGATTCCTTTTCTACGTAATTGCTCACCCTACCTACTGCATTCATTCTATTGAACCTTTTGGTATTGTTAGCTGAATGATCTCTTTCTAGGATATCCTTGAGAATTTTTTTTTTTTGGAATAGCAGTTTGGTGTTCAGCTTCTTACATTCTTGACCATTCGGTTATACTGCCTGCAATTAACATGCTTAAAGAAAAACGATGGATTATAATTCTTTTCTTCTTTCATAAGATCTTAATTGAGCTTTTATTCCTTGCTTATCTTTTTTCCCCTCTGTCTCTCATAAATATACCTATTTAAAGCGTCAAATGCTAATAGCTTAAAAATAACACTAAACTGTGACACCTGGCATTCCAATAACTACAGTTTAAACAGAAAACTTTAAGGTTTTAGGTAAATGAATATGATTTATGAAACACCCTTACTGCTATAGATATGCTTAGCACGGCTGTCCTCATATTTATGATAAGCATAATACTTCCAGGTACATTTTATGTTTTCTTGCAGTTTAGTGGTAAATGTGGAAGTTAAACTGGCAAATATGAGCAAATCAGCACAATTCCAAACACCTGCTCAGAACATTCATGTTATTGATTTAGCAGTTGACTCTTCAGGGTGTTTTCTAAAAACATTGGCTCTAGGCAGGATAAGTATTCTCAGTGAATGTATTTGTTGACATATCACTTAGAAACTACTACAGTGACAGATTTTAGGAATTTTATATGAGTTTGAATGACAAATAAAGACCATTTTAGACGAGAGTGATGTCCCATTTTACTGGCCGATTCTGCTGTATTTATATGCTTTCTGTTATGAGACTGTCTTGCTCAGATCTTTTAGTATCTCTTTTGGCTCAGTTATTTGGGAAGTCTTCAGTGATTTTGCATATCACTTCTTAACAGCTAACACCTATGGGGGAAACTTGAAGTAATCATTTTCCTTCAAATCATGTGTAATTCCCACAGCCCTGAAGAACGAAAGCCATCTTGATAATGCTCACTTTCTGTTAATCAGTTATCTGTGAATCTGGACAAGGAAGGGGCTCGCTGTGTTTTCTCTTACGGAAGGTAAAATGATTGCTGTGTCTCCCCAAGTTGTCTTGTCTTGAAATGACTGTTCACTAGGTCACCAAGCCGAGCTCCATTCCTCTGCTGCTTTTAGCCATTGCCATCTCTCCAACTAATAGTTTTTGAATGGGAAATTTTTTTAAAAGCATTGAATTTCCTTGGGTGATGCAAGACAGAAACCTGACTTCTTAATCCAAAATAGAATGTTTTTTACCAGTTGAAACTGTGGATCTAGGTACTCAAAATGATGTTAAAAATCTGCGTCTCTCCATTTTGATTCTGCTATATCAGCTTCTTTCTCAGTGGAATACATTGTTCTGTTTGGTATCCTTGACAACACAAAGAAACCATCGTACAGTAGCCACCATTTCAGAGGAAAGAGGGCTCTGCTTAGAGCAGAGCCCCGTAGAAACTGCTCATCGGTCCCACCTCACCGCGTGCCCCGCTCCAACTCCAGGCTCAGACCCTCATGGGAATCCCTGCTTCTGGGAGAAGGAGCTGCAGAAGTTCTCTTGTTCACATGGCAGAAAAATTGCTCAGTTAAAACCAACGCTTTTCCAGTACTGTTAATAAAAGCACAAAATAATATGTGGGAGCACATTTTAATTGTGTTATCGGTCTCTCATTTGCAATTAACTAATTTTTATAACAAAGAGGTACTTAATGGAAGAGGGAACTTTTGGAAAGGTAAATGATTGACGATAGTTTAGTCAATAGATTCTTCCTTATGGAGAGCACTTTGGTTAAGGTGCAATTCCACCCATGAATATTTGCTGAGCTTTTCTTTACCAGGCCTTTTCTGGAGATACAAAGTGGCACAGCCCTGCCCTTAGCGTCACGCCTTCATTGCCAAGGGAACCAGTAGAGCAAATAAGAATGTAAGTGGTTACAATGTCATGAAATAAACGCGCTGTTGAGGATCGTGCATGGCTCCGTAGGAATTCGAGATGGCTGTCTGGCTCAGGCAGAGAGCTCCTCTAGGCTGAGCTGATAGATTTCTCACCCTCTGGCCCCTTTATGCCTCTGCAGCTTCACCCCCGCCCCCCTTCCCAGATGTACTTTCGCTTTAGTTGTACAAAACCCATTTTAGTTCTCCACTTCAGGCACTGTTTGTCGTGTTCCCCTGCCTCCACTCAGACACTCAGCCTCGTCTTCCTTTTGCTGCTCACTGCTTGTCATGGTAGCGCCACTTGGTGCATGGCAAACCTACTTCTGTAGGGCAGTGATGGGTACGTAGAAGCCTTCCCAGCCTCCCCATCCTGTGCCTCCCTCTGCTGAGAGGCAGGAGAGCCAAGCAAGCACTGCTTTCCCAGACTCCCTCACAGCCAGGCTTCGCCAGAGGATTCCTTTCTTGAGAGTCAGCACGGGTTTGAGTTTGGGAAGGTGGAGCTGAGCTTGAGGTCACCTGTCCGTATGCTCTGCAGTTCCTATTGTCCGGAATATTGGAGGAGTCAGTAGGTTCCTCTGCAGTAGTGTTCCAGCGTCTAGTCACTAACTTCAGGGCCACTGAGGAACAGTGCATAGAGTTCTTAAGTGTTAGGTCAAAGTCCTTGTCATGGAGAACAGCCTACTGACACCTGCTCACTCTTCTGGTGATACCTTGCTGTTATCAAGTTTGTCATTGTTGTTGGCTTTCTCTATCTTCTTGATATTAGAGAATTAGCATCACCTTTCTTAGTTACTCAGGATGACTTTCTGGAGCCTGTTTGCAGGCTTCCCGGGGATTTCAGTCTTATCTCCTCCTTAGTCATCTCCTCTGAACCTCAGTATCCATCAGCTCTTGGAAAGAGCCAAGCTAGTAACTCCTAGAGTCGTGGAGAGGACACAGTGAGAACCGGCGTGGGCATGCAGAGGGCCTAGTTGTGCAGCAGGTGGGAGCCGCTCGGTGAGTGCCACCTTTGGGCAAAGGGTTGTGACAAGTGACTTCTGCACTTACAAGCTTTGCCCACTAGGTGAGAAAATCTGCCCATAGGAAGCATCATTCTTTGGCTAGCCCTTTTCCCTCAGCCTCTCACAGAGGAAAGACAGTGTCTTTCCATTACTTTTCTGTTGCTATATGGATTCCTAACCCTCCTTTCTGTTATGACTGGATTACTTCAAATTCACTCTCTTTGGGTTCTGTTCATCTACTCATGAGGCTCGTATGTTGTGTATAAATGCCTAGGATCTATCACTTTTCATGGCAAAGTTCTGAGGTGTGATAGGAAAATATAGTGTATTTAAATTAAAAATTGTTACACCGAAAAACACATTGCCATTAACCTCCCCTCTAAATACTCCCCCTGACTCTGAACACACTTATCCTATTGTTCTTGCCACTATCAGAAGCAGTTTTTGAAGTCGTTTTTGTTGAGTGTCTTTAGAGTTGTGCTGCCCTAGTTGCCTTAGTGTCATCAATTGGTTCGAAATGTTTACCTTTTGTGGTCATTTGTACATGGAAGAGACAAAAGTCTCACAGTGCCAGATCTGGTGAGCAAGGAGGAGGAGGATGCAGCATGGCATTTTCCCATCCTGCCTTTCTGTGAGGAGGGCTGGCATTCGGCATCAGCATTCCCTGTATTTTTACCACACCTTGTAAGAACAGGAAAGGAGACTACCAGAACTACTTCAGAAAGTGGCAAGAATGATGGGATAAGTGTGTCTGAAGTGAGGGGGAGTATTCTGATCAAGATTAATGACAGTGTATATTTCACTATAATAAATTTTTGTATTTAAACATTCACCATATGTTTCGATCACCTCTTGTATCTAATCCACAGTTACACAATGTTTAAGTTTGCTTGTGTGAATTTCAGGGTGGAATTCCTATAAAGCCAAAAGCTTATAGTAATTAATCAGAGCTGGAGTTTACAGTGGAAGACATTTGATCAAAGCCATTGGGAGTATGAAGGCTCCACATATTTAAAGTGGGTATAGTAATTGCTGGTTGCTATGGGCATCAAACTAGGCAATTAAAAACCTTCCGTGCATGTACTTAATGACAGTGTGGAGTACAGTAATGATCAACTAGGTCAGTGGTCCCCAAGACACGGTGGCTTTGTGACCATTGCTTTTTATTCATGGCTATTCACTCGGAGTCTCTTATGAGCAGACATGGTTTGAATTTTGTACATACATTGTCACTTTATCTTCACAATATACTTTTGGGCAGATATTCGCACTCTTGTTTTATAGCTGAAGACATTGATTCAGTGTAATTCACTCATCTGAGGTGAAGTTTACTATGTGACTCTGGTCAGCTCTCCCTTTAATAATATAGCCGAACACCCCAGATTTCTTAAAGAAGTCTTAGGTATGACTGCCTAGGAAGAGAGCGTGCTTGACTAAGGTAAAATTTAGATTCACTGTGGTACAGGAGTCACTCCTGTGACCCTTACGGCAGATCGTTTTCAGCTTTGTCTTCATCCATATCCTTGTTCCCCATTTAAATCATGACGTCAGCTCTCATGACATGGTCACATGGCTGGCGGAATAAGCGTGATTGACAGTTGCCTACCTAATCATATTCCTTCTGGAATGGGAATCACAGATGTAAGGTGTGACTCAGTATACCATACACTTTTATTCTGATTATTTTCTATTGTTTTGTTTTAGGGAGATGTGTTTCTATTGTTTGTCTTGCTGAGATGGGGTTTTAGAAATTCTTACGAAAATGCATTTTGTGTTCCAAGGAGAATCATGCCCCTTTCCCCCTTCCTTTTGGAGTATGAGAAGAAACAAGAAAGAAGTTAGGTTTTAAAATGTCATTAATTATCCTTCCAAGGTGGGTCTGCCATGAGTAAGGAGTCTTTAAAAGGAGCCATTCTACCCTGGGGAAGTTGGGTATCATTTGGGAACAGCTGCTTGGTGTTTTCTTAGTTCACTTTGTTGTTTCTGTGCTTTTAGAGAAATGTAATAATTTGTTAGTTCTCACTACCTGTGTATTATGAAATAGACAGTTGTTTGACAAATACAGCTCCTTGGAGATATCCATGCTAATGCTAAACGGACATTGTATAAAAATTTTTCCTAGTGAATATTTTTAATTGGAAGAGATAAACTATTAAACCAAAGGGAATAGTGTACCACTTATTGAATGGCTGGATTTTATCTTCCACATCTGTCCAGTTTTGTGCTTTTCATTATCTGATATGAAGACTATTAGCCCGAAGACATGTTTGTGCAAAACAGGAAAAAGCACCACTTTTGCAGACTCGTAGCCCGCAGAGGTGCCCGGCCTGATGAGAGCCCCAGCGGGGAGCTCCCTCTCACTCATTTCCTCACGCCGCGACAAGGCCGTCGTGTGCAGCGCACGCAACACAGAGTGCAGTCTTCACCACCCCATGTTAGGGCCCTGGCAGCAGACTGACTTGTGTGTGCAGTAGATGGGAACCTAATTCCGGATGTGTGAGAATGCTGTATGGCCAAATCCTCTGTAAGAATCGCATATCAGATAAGCCCTCAGGAATCAGAGGTATGGGGAGTTTGGGGGTAGAAAGGGGTGAGTTTAAGCTGCAGGTTTGATGGAGATTGGCCTCCTGTAGTAGTGAAATGGTCCTGAGCGAGCGGGTATTAGACAATGCAGGGGTCTGAGAGCTGAAATTAAAGTTGTGGTTTGTGTCACACCACAGAACCTTTGTGGTTGTTTGTTGTGGAATCATGGGCAAGAGGGGCCTCGGCTCTGCTAGCACATGTCCTAGTTCTGCCCTAGGAAGCCTGGGAACACCAGCATGGTGGGTTTGGAAATATCACATACTGAGCTCCCCAGTCATTTCCTCCCTCCTCCTCTCTTGCCTAAAGCTGAAAACAAGTAGCTGCAAGAACTAACACCTGTGGGACCGTGGGGCTGACGAGGAGCTATGCAGCCCACACGGACCCTGTGCCAGGAGCAGGAGCATCGGTGATGAGCAAATCTAGACTCTGTCTCTGACCTCACCGAGTTTACAGTTCGGTGGAAAAAAAGCGATCACTTGAGTAAATTTACTTTCAGTAACAGGGAGCAATTTTGTGAAGATAAATAGTGAATACCATGACAGCATCATTGGAGAGAAATGGTGATGGCCAATGTAGGTGGATTTGGGGCTTGAGCTGCTCTACCAATAATCAAAAATGTAGGAAGCAAACCCATTTTGGCCCGAAATCCTTCTTTTTCATAACGCAAGTGTTCTCCCCTCACACACGAGGAGATCACCCTCTTAACCATCCTAACTTCATCTGGGGACTCTGCTGCATCTTTCAGGGGCTACGCAGGCTCCAGCTGCTGAAACTGCCACCCACCATCCCTGCTGGAGTGAAGAGGTGTTGCAGGTCGGAGATGGTTGCTTTTGCTTTCTTAGTACAAAGAAATCAGAGTCAGGTTACTTCATGTAAAACCTCTTTGTCCTCCCAACAAATGTTGGACTGTCTGTGTGCTGTGCATGATGAGGAACAAAGACTGCCGAGGCTAGAGGTTGTAACTGTTCAAGTAAAGGCTCGTGGTTGAAAACCTGTTGTAGGTATTCCACAGATGTTTGCATCACACTGACTTCCTTGTTCCAGGCTATAGGGACAGAATTGGATCTGAGCTGCTCGATCTACAGAGGGTTGCCCTTTTGAAATAGAGCTGCACTTGATATTTGAGCATCTCCTCCCCTGTGGTCATACGTGTCTGCTACCTGCCTTGTTCCCAAAGGCATTTTGAAGACGTCATCCTTTGCCTCTGCAGGTGCTGAATTCAGTGTGTGTGTGTACCTGTGCATTTGTGTGCCTGTCTGATGTTGGTAAGGGAGCGTCTTTCTTGGCAGGTCCCATATTTTGGATCTATTCACATCTTTTAAAAATATTGCATCTTGGGCCAGGGATTTAGCTCAGTGGTTTCGCTGCCTGCTGCACAAGCGCAAGGACCCGAGTTCAATCCCCAGTACCAAAAGAAAGAAAGAAAGAAAGAAAGAAAGAAAGAAAGAAAGAAAGAAAGAAAGAAGAAAGAAAGAAATTGCATCTTTGGCTCCCATGGCACTGTTTTCCATCCACTTTTGTCCTTCTGATGTTTGCTCTGACTTGCTCTTTCTTTTCTTATTTCAGATTCCTCCTCCATTCTCAGCCAGCTATTTTCTCTCTCCATAGATCCCCTTTTCCTGGCATGCTTCCCTGTCTCTTCAGCTCCCTCTTTTCCTCCTGCCCATTAGTCCCTTCCTTTCTTGTCAGCTCCCCTCCCTTTTACATTCCTTGAGTGTGCACTCAGTGCCTTTGAGCCTGTAACGAGGTGCAGTGCAGGCGGGAGTGGGAGTGAGCTCGTGAACATGGCACATAGCACAACATGGTGGGAGAGTGGCATGTGTCTTTGGGCACACTAAGGGGGACCAGAACCAAATGTGTCAGGAAACTACTGCTGTACATTTGAGGTCTTGAAATCAACGTGAGCCTGTGTTTGGAGGAGAGGAGAGAGTATGTGTATCTGCAGGACTGGTTGGCAAGAAAGAAGAAAACCAGTCCTGTACAAGCGAAGCCTTTTAAAATCTGTAAATCTGGGTCGGACTTGATTGCTTGCATATGAACATACATACGCACGTGCACAGTCATTATATTGCCTATTGCATGCAATCTGTAAGCAGTCTACATACAAACTTATAAAAGTTTTGAAAAGGCATATGGCCCTATGCCCAGAAACTCTGATTCTCTACTTTTCAAAAAGCTTGGTGGGTGAATTACAACCTGAAGTGAGAATCACTACCTTTGGAGCTATCATACAGAAAAATGTGAACAGTTCCCCAAAGTAGAGGATAAGATACTGTCCCTACTAGCTTACCTTTTCCAGATGCCCCTGTACCCAAGGGGCTTAGCATGTTACAGTCTCTACAGTGTTGCAAAATTATTTATGAACTTGTTATTCAAATACAGCAAGTCTCGTGGATGTTTTCCTTTGTCTATATTGGCCCAGATCCATGAGACACTAACTTGGCTTTGAACTTGATTTCTTTGGAAATACAGTTGAATCGGTTACTGAGTAAGTATGTCTCTCTTTGAATAGCATTTCTGCCATTCTGGTCACACTTGAATCAGTCTTTCTAGCAAAACATGGAACGACCTTCAGTTATATTGTGTCTCAGTGGTGGCAAAATAAGTCTTTAACAAATAGTTAATACAGGAACTGTGCACAGTAATAAACAGCCCTAGGATTCCAGCTGGCACAAAGTCTGATTTTAGATTGAATGACAACTAAGTTACAGTATTTTGTTTTTCAAGGGAGGAGGGAAAATGTCACTAAAATGGAAACATAGAGGGGTTTTTTTTCTTGTTTCTTTTTTAGCTCCTATTTGAAATAGTCATGAGTGTGGCATGCCCTATTTTTAGATTTAGGTCATTTGAAATACTTCCTCTAGCAGGACTTTTAAAAATGTGACAAGAGTAACCATAGCGGAGCTTAATGCCAAGAGGGCTCTCCAGCGTGTGAATGGGCTTTGCTGATGTCATGGCCCTTCCCAGCCCTGCTGAGAGCAGCGTCTCCAGCTGGGGAAGAGCCTTCCCCTTCAGATAGCCTCATCGGCTGTGCCCACTCTCATGGGACACAGGACACAGGGCGCCGACGGGCAATTTCAGGTGCCCACTCATGCTCTCTGCTCTTCTCGTCCCTCTCAAATCCTGCTCCATCCATGGGTGCAGGAGAAGTCCTGGCACAGGGATGGCTCATGGATTATAATAAAATTTGCCTTCTACTTCCCATCTCCCAGTATTTCATCACCAAGAAAAGGGTGGAAGAATGTGGGATAAAGCAAAAGAGAAACAGTGAACTTGGGAATTCCTCCGCAGAGCACCTGGGCTTGGGGAGCGCTCTGCTCTCAGCACTGGCTGAGATGGCCAGGGCTTTGAGAGCCATAGAACATGATCCACTCCAATAGTAAAGACCACCAGTCTCTCATTTGGCTTTTTAGCATCCACCCACCTTAGATCTCTGGCTCTTATTTGTTTCGTATGCATTTTATATTTCAGTAGTTACAAAATCACTTCTATTTTTTAAATCTCCACTGGGTAGATGTTTATATATTAACTCCTTTAGTTACTATTTCAGAATCTCATTTGTCTTGAGTACTGTAACTCAAAAGCAAATTTAGGTGTGATTTTCTTTTAATCTCACTCAAATGTAATAAAATGTGTTAGATGGTGGGTTTAACAATAGAAATTTTGATTTTTTAAAAAAAATGCTGTCTTTTCTATTATTGTTGATCATTCTCCAGGGCTTCACATCATTTACTTTAGCTGTTGAATACAGATCCATAAAAATCAGTGTTAAAATAGGTTGGTGCAAAGGAAGGGGAAATGCCTGGAGATTTCCAATCACTTAACCAGCCTCACAGAAATTCTTTTCAATTTGTTAGCTCTTGTTGACCCCACAAAATACTCACACCCATTTGTTAGCTGATGGGCAAAGATGGAATTTAAAATACCTTCTGTTGTACTCAGGGTTTGCAAGGGAATAGATTTAATACAGGACACATAATTTATAGAATTATTTTATGATATTCACCCAAAAAGTCAAATGCAGAGGAGTACAAGAGATCTAGCCACACACTAGAGATCCAAAGAATCCAGCCAGTGCCTGGATCCCAGAGCAATGTCCTGCACAAGTCAAAGTCCTGAAGACCCAAAGTCCGAGACGATGTCCTTTACGAGTCCAGCAAGAGGCCTAGAGCCCACGGCAATGTCTCATGCTTGTCCGTATTGAGGATCTGCACCCAGAAGGCTCAAAGGCCAGTGGTGGAAGCCAGAAAACCTGCACAGGCGGGGTGAAGGATTTGTGCCACCAGGCTTCGGGATCTGCACTGGAGCCGGGAAGGGATGCTCGGTGAAGATCAGAGGTCCCCTGAAGAGAAGAGCAGCCATTCCCAGCGAGAGTGAGGTCCCGAGCTCCTCTGAGGATGAGAACAGCCAAGTTCACATGAGGAAAACCAACCACAGCAAGCTTCCCCTAGAAAATCAACAGCCCCGATCGATCCTCCCCTCCAGTTCTCTTTTTATGCCATTGACAACAATCCTCAGGTGGGTCTTCCGCCCCCAACCATGCTGATTCAGTTCAGCTGGGAGTTCCAAGTTGCCCATTAGTTAATCCGCCAAACTTCCAAATTTAAAATGCCAACCAAATATGTTGAAGGCTGTCTACAGTCTCCATTCTTTCAACATCTATTAGGATCCATAGTCGTGTTGCCCTAACCATTAACATTTCCTTACATTTTATTTTTTTCCTTTTCAAGTAGGTTACTTTCTCTTTCTCTTAAAGTGAAAAGACCTGAGACCACATAGTTATATGTTTAGTATATAATTATGATCATTCTAACCTGTGCTGGACTCTGAACGTAGTGCTGGTGATAGACATATGAGCAAGGCCAACCTCCTTTCCACTTTCCTGAAGCTTAGGTCATGCAGAGGGAACATCACATGCACAGAGATAAATGCAATGAAATAATTATCAATTATAAGTCTTATGGAGGAAATAAATGAAGTATGAAGAGAGAATAATAGAGGCAAAATAAGTAAGCGAGACAAGGAAACTCTGCGGAGGTGGGGCTGCAGTTCAGGACTGGGCGATGAGAGACCCTGACTCGTCTCCTCTCTAGAAGGGAGGTGAGGGGACAGCGCTTCCACACATGGCGTCAGGGTGTGTAAAGAGCCTGAGTTGAGCACAAGCTTGGTCTGACACGTGGCAAAAGACCAGCTGGCACATTAGAAATCTGGAGAGCTGTGTGGCACACTTGTGAGTCTGTAGAAGGGTCCTTGGATTTATTTCTAGCATGATCCAGAGCCATTAATGGCTTCAAAGTAAGGGCAAATTCTATGTGATTGGCTTTGTGAGTAGATGAAGGACTGCTGTGAGGAAAATGGCCTGAGTAGAGCAGAGGTTCCCAGGTAGAAGCCTGGTGACTCAGTGCTGGGAGAGATGATCCTAGTGTCTCCTAGAATGGCAACAGTAGGCAATGCTGGTGACACCTCACCTGGGACTGGGCTAAAAGAGGGAAGGATTTTCTCTAGCAACAGAGGAGACCCATCTGTGCCATGAGGTAGATATAGGGCTATAACTGTTCATACTAAGAAGACTTTGTTTTGTAAGGAGCATACAGCATAGGTAGCTCTCCTGATAGATTGCTAATGTAACTATCATTTCATGAATACATTACACAAAAATTTGAGATTAAATATACTTTTGTGAATATGAATATTGGTTAAAAAATGAAATACATTTATGAAATGTACAGGCTTACACAGTAAGACTGTATTTTTAACAAACACACTAGACTTAATAGGTGCCCTTTCAAGTCATTTTTTGAGAGAGGAAATGATGTTTTGACAATGTTAATATCTTAGCCTGTTTTCTGTTGCTATAACAAAATATCCAGGGCTGATAGTTTAAGAAGAAAAGAGGTTTATTTTGGCCATGGTTATACAAGTCCAAGCGCATGGGCTAGCATCTGAGCAGATGCTCAGCTTCTAGTGAGGGCCTTTGCTGGATCTTATCGTGGCAAAGAAGTGGAAAGTGGTAAGCAAGCACATGTAAGAGGAGCAGGTGTACAGGGAAAGAGAGGTGGAGGAGCTAGGCTCCCTCAACAACAATTTCCTGTTATAGTAACTGGCCTAATGTTATGAGACTTAAATCATGCCCAAGAGCTGTAATCCAGCCTCAAGAGCGCCAACCCAGTCTCTCGAGAAACACACCAGTGTATGCACAAGGGCTGTGCCCTCCTGAACTGACTACCTCCTCTGGGCCCCAGCTTTTAGGGGTAGCACCAACTCTCTGTAGTGTTACACTGGAAACCACGCTTGTCGCACATGAACACTGGGGCAGAACCACATCCAGACCACAGCAGGGGGTGTTGCTCTGTTTCTGTGTGTGATTTTCTTGTTGAAAAAAGTCACATGCCATGTGTTTTCTCTTTTGAAATTATACAAAAATGTAGATCAATTGATAAGAGAATGTGATGTGTAATATGCAACTGACGGTCATGCTGAGTTCCATTCCAGACCCCTGTCTTATCAGTGCAAAGTTACACTCTCTGAGACTCAGTTTCCTCAGTGATATAATGAAAATAACAATATCCACTTTATATAGTTGTTCTTTGCATTAAAACTAATAATCACATCCAGAACCTATCCTCGGCCTGCCACATGTTCAGCAGCAAATGTGAACTCATAATTGCAGAATTACAGAATGTAGACAGTCTTGTTTCACAGGTGAGAAAGCCAAAGCCATTTGTTATATAACAGAGGCCATACACCTGGTTAGGGGCAGCCCCACCCAGTGACTGCTCCATAAGATCCCCTCACTTCTTCCCCTTAGTCTTTCCATAGGAAAGAGGAACTTCTGCATTTAATAGGAGAGGAATGGCATATCACTGAAGGCCTAGAGTATGAGGTTAGACTGGTGTGTGTGTGTGTGTGTGTGTGTGTGTGTGAGAGAGAGAGAGAGAGAGAGAGAGAGAGAGAGACAGAACCCCAGAAAGAACAACAACAAGAAGCAGAGAGACATGAAAAGTGCAGAGTGGATGAGAATAAGTATGTGGTATATCTTTGGATTGGAAATCCAAACATTGTAAAAAGATAAGACTTAAACTCAGTATATTCTGTCAAAGATGTAATAGCAGATGACATTAGACATTACTAAAACCTAGAATTCAAGACTAGGCTGGATGTTCATCTGAGGCGGGTCTAGCTATTCTTAACCTTAATTTGGTAACAAAAGATACCCTGAAGAGTTTGAGACAAGAGAAACAGTCACTAGGGATAAATGAGGCACATCAAAAACAATCAGAAAGTAAAGTTACCGCTGAAAAGTACAGTAGGGCGTCTCCTAGGACTTCATGTACATGTACATGTTTCTCAGAAGAAACAGAATTATATCAGGTTTAAGAGCCTGAGAATGTGGGCATTAAGAACAGGGTTGTATAGTCTGGGACAATTCTCAACTTGGTTCCAAAAAGCCTTTGACATGTGTAGGTGCAAAAGGTCATACATGCTTATACACGTGAAATACGTTTGCTGAATTCATTCAAAGAGAACTTTGTAGATATTATTTTAGAAACATAAATTGATGCTGTTTTTAGAAAGAAGAGAAAATAGGAAGAATACAATGGAATAACTGGGAAAGAACGATTTCAAGTCAATGAAGTATTCAAATTCAATGAACTAAAACAATCTATCTGGGTATCTACCTTCAGGACAGACAACTGTCAGGCTGTCTGAAGGGTATGGAAGTGGGACAACCATGGGGCTCTCCCCAAAGGAGCTCAGAGTCCAGCCAGAGAAATGCATTCCTGCATCCATGTACTCACATGTGTGTTCACTGAGCACACACCAGCTGGACGATGTGTTCTCCGTGTTCAGCTCTGACTTCAGACACTACTGTCCAGTCCTGGTACTCTTTACGCTCAGCCATCCACTGTTCTGGATTCAGAATAGTTCTTTGATACCTTTCTGCACAGCCCTGCTATGTCTTAAGTTAAAAGTGGAAATTGTGTCTTGTGTAATACCTGGAACACCTTTCCCAATATCTAGTACATAGTAAGTGCTTCGAAAATAACCACTCACTGAAGTAAAGCTTACCTGTTAATATCCATGTATTCTCATTGCACATTAAACACTCTGTGTTGTATCAACAATGATCCTCAAGTTGATTTGAATAAATATATGCAAAATTTAGCAAACAGAGTAAGAAAGGCAAAGGTTTTTCTGGGTTTGTAGAGCTTCATATGTAGAATAATAAGATATAATTATTTCAGCCTAAAAAAATTAAGGTATTGTATGGTTTCTGGAGAATAACTTGATGGATATGTAATCTCATTCAGTAGGAGTGAAGTTCATCTCACCAAAATGTATTGATAACTCATACCTTTGTGAAGTTTGAGAACATTTCCAGGGCTGATGGGAGGGGGGAGAAAGTTATTTTAACACTTGCAGAAGCCATTTATAGTCTTGTCATCTTTTCTGTCACGAAGATTATCACTTAATTATAAGATAACATGATTTGCTATTTAGGTATCAGAGATAGAAATGTGTGCAGGCTGGGATCAAAGTGGAAATCAACTCTCACAAGGTCTGAGTACTAATTAATACAGTGGGTAGAGCTGCATGGCTGCCAGTCCCGTAGGGTTGGGGGTCTATTTTAAAGACATTGGATGGACTGAGTTCTCTCTAGGTCAGAGAAAATGGCCACCTACAAACCAAAAGAAATGGGCATCCAAATGGTAAAAGTAGAATGAGTGACAAAGACTCCTCATTTCCCCATGGAAGGCTGCAGAGTCCCAGGATGCTCCTCCAGGAGTGTTTCCTGCTGGAGTGCTCACTGGCCAGCTTGCAGGGAAGCCAGCCTGAGAGAAAGGAGCTCATCCATGTGGTCCATGCAGAAAGCAAGCGAGAAGGGGGACGTGGAGCCGAACGGAGAGCAGGTGTCACACACAGTTCCTCTCACAAGGGAGGCTCTCAATAAAAGTGTGCTGAGCGAAAACACAAGTAGATTAAAGTCAGTCCCTGTTTCCTTAGCACCTGTTGTGTGCTGGGTCCTGTAGAGGACGGAGCAATGAAGAAGCCCACGAGTAGAGCTCTGAGTGCCTGCAGTGCTTCCCTTTTGAAATTACTCTGCATACGTATGTTTAGCTAACATACAATCTTCCTGTGCAGTTGATTTCATTATCCCCGTTTTACAGATAAAGGGTGCTATTTTCTGAGAGGTTAAAGAGTTGTTCAAATTCATACTGGGAAGAAAGTGGAGTGGGAAATGCAAAGCTTGGCTGCAGCCTCCTCATCTTCCTGGCTCCACAGCTTACTAAGACTGGCTTCTCGGACAGATTACTAGCTGTCTCCTTCGCATGGACTGCTGAGCTGCTTTCTGTGCTTTGTCTCTTTCAGCTAATGGTTAATTTAGCACATGACAGTGTGGATTGTTTTAGCTATATCTGTCTTATCTCAGTATTTTCATAGAGGTTACCTAGGAATACCATCTAAGAACTTCCTAAATACAGAATTTTAGAGCCCTATCAGGTCTACTCTCTGAGAAGAAAGATCCTCAGGGGATAGTTGTATAAGCAGCCCAACAGTGAACTCTGATCTCATGAATCTCTGACAGGTCAGTCTTCTCATTTTACAAACAAGTGAAACAAAGCCCAGTCAGAATGACACTGTCACAAAGCTTGGGCATTCGTGTTGCCAGTAAATAAAACGAGTGTCAAATTAGAGTAATATTTACTGAAGCACGTAACCTAAGAATGGTACATAAAGCTCACGTGGCTGAAGTGCTCTTTGGAAGACGTGCTTCTGATGGCTAAATGTGAATTAGATGCTACTTTGACCAGAGGAGATGCAACCTAATAACATACATTGATTTAATGGTACAACAAAATAGTGCTCCCCTTGTCCAGCTCACTTTTTGAGGTGGGATAGTAGAGCTGCCTCACACTCACTTATTTCAGATGGGCATTTTTAGATTTTTAAGGACAGGCGCCCCTGAAGTGTGTGGAATGATACAGTCTTCACCAGAAACAAAAGATTCAGATTTTGTTTTGAAAGATAGACATTTTGTTCTACCGCCTGCCTTGCAAGCAGAAGGTCCCGAGTTCAATCCCCAGTACAAAAAAAGATAGACATTTTGTTAATGAACCTGGTTTCAGGGCAGATACTTGGTAGCTCAAGAAATAAAGCTTCTGTAACAGAAATGACCCATCCGGTCTTCAAACTTGTCTAGTTTTTCTAGGGATTATATATGGCATACACAGATGTGGCATTTCTCCCGGTAAACCCAAAAGCTTGGAGAAAATTGAGTGACAGATGTATCCAAGCATCTCCCATTTCAGGTATATCGCTCTTGAAATATGATGGAAAGTTAGAAATTATTTTAAAACTCTTAACAGTGATCTACTTAATCCGTGCAACCTAAACTGGGTCCCGATGCTCTCTCATAATTATGGAGATAAAGTTGACAAAGTACGATTTCTCAGGTAGCTGCTGAAGCAGTTGCTGCTGAGAGTTTCTCTGATCGTTTGAAAACCTGTTTGACTGTCTGTTAAAATCCATTGATTCTTCACTCTTTCAACCTAGACAACAGTATCTTCTCTGCTATGTTTAATGAATCTGAGTATACGGTACATTTGTTTTGTTGTTGTTGTTTTTAATGACAAGCCTTTCCACATCCTCTCCCCAAGCGTGTGTTTACTGAGTTTACTCAGTCTGTAGGAGAAAGATAATTCAAAGACTGTTATTAAGACAATGGCTCTGACTTTACAGCAAGTTTATGTCTTTAAGGATAGTTTTCAGCAAATGAGCCAACCATACATTAAATCAAATTTAACATCCATTCTGAAACACTGAATCATATTTTATATCTCAGTAATGATAACAAATGATCACTTACCTCATGTTCTTCTCATTTGTACTACTTCTCATCAATCTTGCTAATATTGCAAAGATTTATTAAATGAACAAGTGTCCAGCTGTAACTGTTAATATTAATAGCTTCTTTTTAAAAATATTTTCTCTCACTGACTTCTTTTTCCCATGCTTGCTTAAGCCCATTTAAAAATAGGCTTTAAGAGTAGCAGTTTTTAAAATTCTGGAATGATAATTAATAGAAAACTAGGAAATTAGCAATAAAATTATTTTAATGAAACTGCAATTATACTAGCCCATTGCAAAGCATGGGATTTGCTATGAGCTGAACACTGCTAGTGAAAAGCTTATTTCACTAGAGTAAAACAGTCGATTTTAAAACTCTGGAAACATTTCAGATCCCTTATGACTTCAAATTGCTACTTGTGCAGTAAAAGTTGAAATCACTTGAGTAAATTTGTAATTTAATCTTGAAAGTTTAACTAACATTTATTCTTCCTTTCTAAGAGCTTTCTGTTGGTGTGCGTTTGTAAGAAGTTGCCTCTTTTCTAGTCTTTAACTCAGTGGCTTCCACAGCAGAACTTCTCTCCCGTTTCTACACGGGGTTCCCTCATCTCTTCTCTGTGGC
Source organism: Heterocephalus glaber (assembly GCF_000247695.1). The sequence continues at coordinate 7,003,756 of NW_004624822.1, read as the reverse complement.
TATGAGTTTTTGCCTCTTCTTGTCCTAATCTGAATGTTCTTAGGCCCAGCTACTTTTCTCCTACAAGTGATCTTATAGATGTTTAAACCTCGCCTTCATCTTGCTGATAGGTGTTCTTTCCCTGACTCCTGGATACCACCTCAACCTCCCGGTTGTGTCCAAGACATTCATGTGCCTCCTTGGATCCATCTTGCATTCTCAAACGAATTTTGCTCGTTCTTCCTGACCATTGGATTTACTTATGTATTCTTCATTTCAGATCCTTTGAGGAAAGGATTTGAGACCAACTCTTCCCTAGTCCCCAAAGTTCCTGCTTTGTGCCAGACAGCACACATGTAGTGAAGTGGTTGTAGGCAACATTTCTTTGCTAATGGCAAACATCACATCTATATCTTCTGTTTACAATAATAATAATAATAGTAGCAGTAGTAATAAAGCAAGCATTTACTGAGTCCTTCTACATGTTGGTGTTTTATATATGTGACCCCTAATCTTTGTACCAACCCTGAGAGAAGGGAAATTATTCTTGCTTGGAATAAATGTTTCTTTCTAAAGTAATTAGCAGTACAATTCAGCTGGCAATCATAAGCTATTTTGTAACATCTGTTTTATTCTCTCAACACATTAAATTACCTTTGTTGTTGTAGTTTTTCTCTCAAAGTTTAAGAGTCTTTGAGAATTCTGTTTTGTATTTCTTTTTCTTTTTTCTTTTTTTTTTTGGTGCGGGGGATCGAACTTGGGACATTGCACTTGCGAGGCAGGCAGCAGAAGTTTTATATTTCTTACAATACCTAGGAAAGCAACTTACACTTGGCAGGCATGATAAATGATTCTTGTGTAAGTAAATAACGAAACAGCCCCGCCCTAAAATGCATCGTCTCTTGGCTGAAAATTGATACCAAAGTCTGACCAGATTTTTAATCTGAGGAATATTGGGGAAAGCAGGTTGGGGCCTTAGAGGAAAGGCCAGTTGAAGGAGGAATTTTTCTGTGAGCTGTCTCATAGGTTCAGAACCATAGTTTTCTGAGGAAGCTTGGAGGTCGCAGGATAGCCACAGGGCTTCGGCTAGGACAGAGCACCTGACTTCAGATGGGGAGTGAGGTACCTGAGCAGTGCGTTCTTTCATCAAGATGGAAGTGATCCAGGTTAAATGAAGCCATGGATGAACTCTGTTATTCATGCCATTGATCCCTTGACTAGCATGGCGGTGGGTTACCATGGAGGAAGAAACAGTAGGCTGCAGTATTAGGGCCTCCTCGATCTTCTGTTGTCTTCCCTATGCCCCTGGGTCTCAGGTTCCTGATCTGTAAAGTGGAGATAAAGCTTATACCCAGGAACATTGAGAACGAGAGTTTTTTAAAATTCATGTTAGGTCCTCATATTAATGCTAGGTAGAGATCAAAGACACAAACTGCTATGGTTTTATAATTATATTGTATATTAATGTATATTGTTATATTAGAAATTATATATTGTTCACATGTTAACTTTGTGAGGATTAGTATATAACAGATAATTATTATTACTAATAAGGTTGGGCATAAGGTCTTTGCCTTCTTATAAACCTGATTGCTATGGTTAGTGAATCATTACAGTGAATCATGTAGTTAAAATTGACCCCTTCTAATGGTTTAGTGCAATGAAGATATGATCATTGCTAAAAAAAAAATTTTAATGAAACCACAGAACAATTTTATAATCCTTTAATTAGCCTTTGAAGGTTTTGGGAGGTCAGGCAGAGGATGAAATAGATAAGAATCTCCTAGGATGTGGAGAAGAAGACCTTCTAAAAGTTCACTAAACAATGTAATCTAAAGGCAAAATATGGGAACTGCTACGTGAAAATTATGTACCATGAGGCTTGTTTACTTCCATGTTAACAAAGTTAAAGTTACCTACTTGTGTTAAAACGAAAGCAAGAATCAATCATCTGAGTGAGACACTTAAGTAAGTGATAGTCCCTACCACCCCTTTCTGATCCTACAGAAGAAAGAATGAGACCCTGGCTTGAAATTCAGTAGCTACCAATATTGGCTTAATTGAAGAGGATATTAAATATTCCAAAAGAGGTGGTTCAAATGTTCCCTTTAGAAAATGCTGTTTAGAATGTTTCCTGTTTGATCCACAAGGAGGCTTCCATTGTCCACTCTACAGTAAAGTTTTACAGTCCAGTCCTCACTGGTGTCGTACTGTTAATCAAACGGGAAATTGCTTCTCCAGGTTTGGCCTTCGTGGAAAGGGAGGGCCGTACAGCATCAGCACAATATTACCCAGAATCATGGCGTCCACAGTGGTGAAAATGTATAAGTGCCCAGCTGGGACCAAGCCTTTCAGTCCTGGGAAGTTTTACTCGTAACATCTTTAACCTGTGGGGACCTCACGTCAGGGTCGGGTGGTCCAGCTTTGTGGAAGAATGTGTGCTTACCAGAGGCCTACTACATCCTCAGCGCTGTGGAGGAAGTAAGACGATTCATATCTGGTGGGCTGCTGGGAGCCCACGTCACGAGGAGTAGACAGACAAGCCCACTCAAGTTGGGACTCGGGCCTCCCTGGCTGGCAGTGCTCCGTGCTGTGGGTCTACAGAGGCAGGCGGGAGAAAAGCATTTTGATGGATAATGACCTGTGAACTTCACCTTGGTGATTTTGACTATGAGGAAGTGGCAAAAATGTCCTAAGGCTCAGAACTGACCTCGTCAGGGAAGCTGCTGACTGTGACCCTGGAGAGGAAGGTCAGGGCAGGTTTTGGAGGATCCTAATGCCAGTTTGGGTATTCTGGGCTTGGTTTTGAAAGCACTGGGAGACAGCAGAGGTTTTAGCGAAAAGAGTGACAGGATCAAATATGTGTTTCACGAAGATAAATGTGGCGGCTGTGTGGATTTTATTGGCAGTAGATGAGGCAGTTGCTGTGGAACTGGGGAGGAGAAGGCTGAAAAGGTTGAAATGGCGCCGTCAGTATCCAGCGAGCTGTTAGAGCCCGATGGCTGAAGGCAGCTGTGGCTAAGCTGATCTCCAGCCTGGGTGGCACTGACAGAACACCGTCCCTGGGACATCGAAAACGCACGTACGCAGACGAAACTTCCTCACAGAAAACCTCGTTTCAAGGAAGTGATAAATACGTAAGTAACAGGCACACAGACAGAAAACCCATACTTCCGTAATAGTGTGGTGCTGTTGGTCATAAGCGCATCACCGGTTCTATATTTTGGATAAAAGAAATGCCATCATATTAAAAATATGCTTTTGTCCCCCCCTTATCTGCAGTTTCACATTCCCCATTTTCAGCTACCTGTCATTACCCACTGTGTTCGAAAATATTAAAGGGACATTTCTAGAAAGAATTTGTTTTGATAATTTTTATTTTGGCATATTGTTAGGATCATTCTATTTTCATATTAACTATTGTTAGTCTGTTACTGAGCCTAACTGTAAACTTTCTCATGAGTATATTCTTACAGGAAAAATATACATCCAGTGAGGCACCTTGGAATGTATCTCTCCCAGTCAAGGTGCATCCGTCATAAGATGCATCTCCATTCACTAATGTTAAAAGTGTAAAAATGGGCTTATTACAATTGAAGAAATACGGTGATGACCCTGCAGTTCTTCGTATTTACTAGCTTGCGGATTATCGCCATGTCATGTGTTGTAGTAGGAAATACACACTTGCCAACATCAGAATTCAGTTCTGAGCTCTTCTTGTTCATTAATTCACGGCGGGACCTTCCCTTCATTGAGTTACTTCTCTGGTGAGGCCAAAGATTGCAAGAGCAGCTCAGGAAGCCCTGGACTCTACCACGCCTCTCTGAGGCCACTCACCCCTTGGCATAGGCTGCCTTCACACTGATACGCAGGTCATCAATGTGCTGCCTGCACTTGACTTGTGTAAGTCGAATTTTAAAAAATGAAAAGAAATGATTAAACCTAGGTGCACATTCATGACTTCTGTCCAGGTTGTTAAAATGTAAAAGAAGAATGCCCTGGTCTCCTCTTAGCTCCTAGGGCCTCGGCATTTTCGGGGAGTGGAGCCCAGAATGCCATCTTCTTACCCAGCTCCCCAGTGGCTCTGGGGCACAGCCTGGGTTGGCTTCTCCCTGGCAGATTCCCGCCTCCCAGAGTCCCTCGGGGGCCATGTGGCAGCCTGCAGGGATGGTCTCTGTTCTCTCTGAGCTGCTGAAGTTTGTGCAGAGGAGGGGGGGTGTGATTGTTCTCTTTCCTGGTGGTCTCTCAAGTTCTGTACCTTTCAACCTCCATCGTCTATCCTGGTGGCTAATTTTTAATGGCATTGGCTCATTTGAATTCTCTGAGCATTTTTCCTTTTTTTCCCCTGAACTCTCAGCATTGGCAAATTATTGGTTCTTCATTATTTGCTTTGTTACAAGTTTAATAAACAAAAAAAGAAGAAGAAGAAAAACAGGCACAGGCACAACTTAGACATAACTTACAATTTTCCCAATTAACTATAGGATGCTCCTGAATTCTTAAGAACATAAAAAATGCAATTATCTAGGTGACAATCATTGTCTTTTTTTCTCCTTAAAGGAAGTAATGGACTTTGGGTGTCTAGATTCAATGTTGATATTATAGGATAAAAATGCTAATCACTGAAGCAGTAGTAAAACTTCTTAAAAAACTAGAACTATCTTTCCTATACAGAATCTTGTTTTAAATTTCAAGCAGGAAAAGGCAATTTGAACTTCCTCACTCTCTAGAAGTTTATACTGTTTTCTAACCACTTCTATTTACCCAACTGATTTCTCCCCAAATACAGACGTTTTAAATGTCTTTGGTCCCCAAGGTTCCCAAGCCTATAAAGAAATAATCATTCCCTCTGGATCTCAGATCCATTCCTGGAAATCTTGCCATCCATTTACCCCATGCATATTAAAATTTAGCAATTAATTACCTCTAGTTCTAATCCAGCAAACCTGCGCAATTGACATCTGGGATTCAGTTCATTTTTGCTGACTTTCTAATTTAAGGATTGGGACGTAGTGGATCTCCCTGTAAGACATATTTAACAAAGATTATTTCCTGTATTTAGATACTCATTATTTATCCTATCAGGCATTTCTGCAGTATTTTCTTAACACATTCCTTATTTTTTCTTAGAGGGAAGATGGTTAGCAATAAGTAACTGTGAGAAATAGAAAGGAAATATAGTTGAATGCCTTAAATTTTTGATTTCTGAAAATTATTGGCATATCAAAATTATCCATAACAGGAAAAGATTTTCAGATAAAGAGAGAAACAGTTCTTTGTATTATGTTATGATTTTCAGTGCTTTGTTCTTTTTCTTGCCTAACCTGCCCTATTTGTCTGCTTACTACTTGAAATTATTTTAAAGTTGGGGGCTCTTCATTTCATCATTAGGGAAAGCGAAACTAAGTATTGAAGTATTGATATCAGGAAGAGCTAATTTCTGGGCTTTAATTCAAAATATTTTACAATGACTGTGAGGACTGTCTGTGCTGGGTGCTGGTTGTCTCACTCCTAGATAAACTGTATCTCCAGGAGGTTGGGGAAAAAAGGGAATCTACACAATTGATGGAGAAATAGGAGATGAGAGGCATTGGAGGATGGGTTTATAGATTTATTGAAGGTTGGGACTTCAGGTTAAATAGTGTGGCTCACTATTGCGAAGACTGCCTCAGTATTCACTCAGGAGAGGTTTCAGCTTTTTAATACAAAGCTCACGTGCCGCCTTTTCTGAAAAGCCTTTCTGGCTTTTAATTACAGTGTGATGGTCATGCCTTCTGTTTCTATTTTTACTTTGCTAATAGTGCACACTGTCCTCTAACTTTTGGCTCTTTTTCTACTCGTACACACCCAGTCAGTGGTGCTGATGCAGATTCTTCACTTTACTATGGTTCTGAGATGGCCTCAGAGGGAGTACAAACAGCTCCTCACAATTTCCCCATGGGCAGTGGGGTAGTGTTCTGGAAATTGTCCTCGGAGGCTGAGCCTAGAAACTGTCTTTTCCAGTGATTCTTAAGGTATCTGTGTCCTCACCTTAAATCCTTCCTGCCTAAAATATCTAGCGTGGATTCTGATTGCTGTCCTTTAACCCAACCAATACATGGGTGCTTCTATAGAGGAAAGAGAAAGAACTAACCTCATACTTGTTGGGCTTATTGAGTTGCTTCTATTATTCTGTGAGAATATAATGTCCTTTATTAATGAAGCCAATATTAGTGGGGATTTTCTATTTCTTGCACCCAAAAACATTGTAAGAGTTGCAGATGCAGAGATGAAAAATAGGAAAACCAGAAGAACTTAAGGAATGATATTAAGATATTGCATAGGCTGATGTTTGTCTTGAGATGTCTGTGTCAGATGTGGACATAGAGATGCTTGGGAGAATCTTAACTAGGTAAGGCAGAAAGAACCTCAGTGGAAAGATTTGATCTGTAGATACAAAGCTGAGGTAAGGCAAGCGCTAGTCTAGAGGCAGAGTCAAGATAGGAAGCATTTTCTAAGAAAACTTTTTTGGTGGGTAGATTGACAGCATTTTGGCCTCTTTGTAAATCTGTGTTTCAGATGAAAACACTGAATTTTAAAATATTGAATGATATCTACTTATAATGCCTCAAATACATTTTATTTGTGGAGAATATAAGCGACAGTATTCTGAACGGCACATTAAATGAATTCCAAATCGCTGGAAGCAGTAGCGTAAGGTGGGACAATCTCTCCAAGGGATCAGTGGGAGTCCACTATACAGCTCTGGATTTAGAGTGACGTCTCCACTAACGTTTATTATTGCATTTTAACCGCACCCTTGGTGAAAGAACATATGTTAATTTTATCAGACCATCATTTTAAGCTTTGCTTTGTTGTTTCTACTCATTCTAGATTTAAGGTAAGCCTTTGATCATATTTCCAAATGAATTGTTCTATACTTTGTTCTATATATTGAAATTCTGTACATAGACTAGCTAAAAGATTGGGAAAATCACTATACAGTGACATTCTCCATTTTTTTTATGGAGAAACAGTTTATGCATTTCTCCTTTTCTTCTTTGGCATGTGAGACCACTGTTCAACATAGTTAGTGTCACTGCTACCCAGCATGTTAACCTGTGCTGACATAAATGTGTTAGTTACTTCTGCCCCATCATTTGGCACTCTGCCCCATGGGGGCGCCTCCTAGGCTTTGTTCCACAGAGCAGTCAGAGTAAAGGAACAATCATGAGGGATTAGATGAGTAGGTTGTAATGTATATAAACAAGAGGTTTGGGTTAAATAAGTTTAGACATGAAGAATTCAACAAATTCTAAACCAAATCATAAAGTCCTAAAGTAGGAAGGAATTTTGAGTGATTTTTATATCAAATTCTCTTTCTTAACCAAGTGACAATGACCAGGTCTCAATTGAGATAAATAAATGAATAATTGAACTAAAGTAAGTATGTCAGATATAAGACATGCTGCTAGAAAAACATCCCTATGAAACTGTATTGGTATCTATATTTTAGGAATCAAAAAACTGAGGCTTGGAGAGGTAAAATAACTTATCCAAGGACACACAGCTACCCAAGTCAGCTTGGCTCTGTAACACATCTTTATATCACTAAGCCAGTGACAGTGGTATCTGTCTAGTGCTATTTTTATTGCCTTTGGAATAAGATTTCCATATCTCCCTCAGTCATTCCCTTAAGGAATTTTGTCCTGATGAAAAAGTAGCCTGTTGTGTTATATGAATGTTAAGAGATGCAGCAATTACTTAGTACATCTCTGTGTTCCAGGGAAGAACTTTGCAGACGGCTGTGGCTTAATCTGTCCCTTCCTCCCTATCCTCACAATGCATGTTAGTAGATTTTATGCTCAGAAGAAATACTGACGTGCAACAGCAATTCATTTGACCTCCAACTTGTATCAACATTTTGTGGAAGTAGCCCAACTCCCTCAATTCCCTGGAGAAGACACTGAAGATAGATCAAGAAGGTGTCCTTAAGACATAGATTTTTTTTCTTTTCTGTACAGCCATGACATTGGACCAATTTTAGCCTAATTAAGTTGTGTGAATCATTGAGTATTTGTGATCAAAGCCTATAAAGTCCTTTAATATTCCCAGTAGTTTTTCTAGAAGTAACTGTCCCAGCAGATGGATGAAAATGCAAATTTGAGCGATCATTACCTTATTTAAAGTAGAGGAAATATATTACCTGGCTACTGCTCAGCTGTGCGTTAGCAGCCAACTGAGAGAAGAAAGAGGAGGAGAACGAGAGGGAGGGGAAGGACCTGGGCGGAAAGAAGCGGTTCACCTGCAGAAAGGCTGGATCTTTGCAGAAAGCCGGCCCCGGGACCCTCAAGTTCCATTTTCACTTTTCCCCTTGCCAAGTCTCAGTGCCGCGGGACACTGCTGTACACACGAGCCACTTCCTGTAGTATTTAAGGAACCATTAGTCACTTGCTTCTGTTATTCTCCTAACAGGCATTTAGCCACTTTCTCTGTTCTGTTTTGCTAGACCTGCTGGGACCGAAAGGCCTTTCCACAGACACCCTGAAGATTGCCACTCTTCCCATTATTTGTCCTGGGAAATGTCTGTTTAGCCTCTCTTTAGGAATAAGCCAGAGGTGGGTTTTTTTCATTCCCAAGACTCACTTATCCAATTAAAGTGGGGAAATACTTCACTTTTAGAATTGTCTCTTATGAAATGTAATACTCTCCACGATGCGTGAGATGACGTATAAAGTTCAGAGGCAGGATCTGCTGACAGATTCCTTGAGTGCATGACATTAACAGAAGAGCTAATCTTTCTTCTCAGGCTTTTGTTGAACCTAGAAAATTGGGCCCATTTTAATATCTGAGGTAGAGGAGGAAAATCTTCTTGGCTGAAACAGCATATCCACGTTACCGTTTTAATCACCTACTCTGCCCATTCGCTCTTCTGCTGCAGCTGGAGCAGAATGAGCAGTGTGAAGAACGCCTCTCATTAGGAAGCTTTCAGTGGGCACCGGAGAGACCAGGTCTGGCCATCTCAAGGGAAAGGGAGAATTACTGGTAGACAGTGAGAGCTCAAAGAATCCGTAACGTGGCTGAAAAGCAAAGCTTAGGAAATAGAAGGAATATAAGCAGGTTTGAGGGCCAAGAAACGTAAGCATAACACCCCATTTGAGAGACTTCAGTTGTTCTAGGAGGGCTCTGCAGTCCACGCTGGGCTGGGAAGAGGAAAGACTTTGGCCTGGCCGGTAGAGGACATAGATACTTCCGCCCACCTGAGATCCACGCGGTAAGGATCGTGGTAGAAAAGGACAAAGATTGGATATTGGAGAGGTAGAAAGTAATATACACAGAAAAACGGGACAGTGACCTTGGGTGTAGGAAAGCAAGCTACATTCCCTGAATGACTTTTGCATTTGAACTTGCCTGGCTGACAATTTTTGAGCTCCCTCGGATCTGGATTGAAGGGTGAGGTGGGAGGTTACTAGAAGGCTGAGTCCAGGGACTCTGAATTAGTTTTCAGCAAAGCCCTCTGATATCTGCTCCTAAAATAGAGAGTCTTAAGTTGTGTCTAAACCTCCCAGCTGTCCAGTCGGTACCGAGCAACTCAGCCAAATCACCTAAGTGGCAATGTGATGCTTTGTTACAGAAGCAAGCCCGAGGTGGGCTCACGGAGTCAGCGTCTAACTAACTGCCCTGATTTGGTGCATATGGTCAAAGTCAGCTGGAGGCCTCCAGATCCATAAAGCTGCATTAGGATGAGATTGACCAGGCTGTCAATGTAATCAAACTAGTGTGTATGGAAAGATGAAACCTTGGAGAAAATTTGACAGAGGTTCTGGCTACTCTGAATATCCTTTCAGCACTCGCTCAGAGTAGTATGCATTTCTTTTAAATGAAATGATTGAAATTGATGTGCCTGGTCAAATAGGCACTGCCCTAACAGAGCAAACTGGAATTGTCAACACCATTCTCTTGGGTATCTACGGAAGAGTGTATTGAAAAATCATCTCCATACATGCCGTCTCTTTAATATTCTACTGGGAAGTATACTGATAAGGGTATGGGTTGTAGATCTGCATTTTTAATCTATAAGGAAAGCTATCTATGACAAGATACTTTCAGTTTCTATCTCTTTATATATGTTCTGGATGTATAAATGAGTCACACACAAAGCCTTTATGTAAAAAAGTATCAAGACTTTGAAAGGTCAAAATGTGTTTAATTAAATAAAGCCCTTTCCTAAGAAAATACTGTCCCAGTTTGTTTTCAGATGAACATAAAATTTCAGCTTTTTAAACAGGACTTATTCGCCTATTTAAGAAACAATGTGAATTATCACTGATCTTTTTTAGTTATATTTAGATGATGACAAACCTATAATAAACATCTATTTTATTTCTGTATATCAGATCAACTTTTTCTGAGAAAGAGTCACATTTCTTAAGGGTGCCAGATTTAAAAGGATAAAATATCTTATTTAATTGAGCTGTTTGGGCCAGGTCTGCCTTCGATTCTCTTCAGCCCCCAGATGCTGAGAGCACTGTGCCTCTTGGATTTACTCCCAGACCTGTTGTCAGAGCGGGCAGGGCAGGCACCACACCTCCCCTGGGGGATACAGAAAGGGTCAGCGGTTCTCATCGCCTGTTGGCAGTGGCAGTATCCACAGGTGGGCACCTGAGAGTCTGTCTTTGGTAAAGATTTCTTTCCTCTGCACATCCATCCCTTATTTACTGCCAACTTTCCAACTCCTTTTCTTTTTCTTCCTGCAATATAATTTCAAAAATTTTCAGAGTGAAAGCGGAATTCTGTGTGATAGGCTTTCAACTAAAATCATCCACATTTATCTTTCTCTATATTTGGAGTTGGAAATTTGGGTGTGAAAGCTGCTGCTTGTCACAGTTTTGTCTTGGTAACATACTTAATTATACATGGCAGAGCAGAGGAAGTTAGCTCCGGGTAAAGCTAATTAAGAGACGCTTCTTTGTAGGTACCATTAGCTGAGTTGGAAAGTACAGCTTCCGAGTCTATTCTTCTGTGTTTCGCTCTGAACACTCAAGAAGGCATAAAATGTAGGATGAAATCTCCTTCTCCTAAGTGTTTTAAATGTAAGAGCAAAGTAGAGAAGCCACAGATTTCTCAGTCTCAAAAAATTGGAGTGTTTTTCTCTGTGATCTAACAGGGATTCATTTCCATATGGGCACAGAGCACAAAACTCATATTACTGTATGCAGAATTATTTTGACCTTGTGTGTGTGTATCATTTATGTCTAAGCATTATACAGTAGCAGTGAAACCTTAGCATCTGTAAAATACAGTTGAGATGAAGTTTAAGGTGGGCCAGTCAGTCTATGCTCAGAACAAGTGGAGGCCTGGAATTTTACCAAGAAAACAAAAGTCCTTTGTTACATTAATCCTTATCCTGACAGCTTAGGTCCAAAGAGCAATGTCACCGTGGGTTCAGGGGAAGCACATCGAGTAGTCTTAATTAAAAGTGTGATACTTTACTGTAAATATGTCAAGTTCAGAGAGCAGTCACCCAGCTAGATGATGAAGTGCACACATTAGGCTTAATTGTTGGGTTTTAAAATTTTATTTTAAAATATATGAAAACAGCATTTCAAGGGAGGAACTTAATAAGTTCCTTTGATCTTGAGTTTAGCTGACTAACACTCATGGCATTTGAAATGTTGCCCTCTTTCTAAAAAAAATGACCTTCAGTTCCCCCTGGCAACCAAGTTTAATGGATTCTTGGTGACTTGAGTGGCTAAATTTGAACTCAGCATTGGTGAGGTAGCTAGTTGCTCTGGCTTTTATGGGGGATTATTTAAAAAGTTAAATTTTATCTGGTTTAAAAAGAAGCCTAATGAAGGTCTCAAGTTCTCTTTCTGTCTCACTTTCTCAAAGGCCGTTATTGAGTTTAGCTTTGTATCATTGTCTGTATCTGAAGTTCTCATCTATAATAGTTTAGTACTTGTTTTTAGCATGACTACTGGCTGTTGCAATCCTGGAAGATAAAGGAGGGTCTCTCTGTCTCTCTCTGTTTCCCACACCCCTTTCTCTCCCTCCCTTTCTTTCTCCCTCTCTCTCTCTCAGTCAGTTGTAAGAAGTAAAGTTTAACTTACACTCCCCTAGGGCCTTTTGCATTTGTGTCCTCAAGCCTGTCCTTTGCTACTCTGCATATAAAGTCATTTGTAGCTGTTCGGAATGATTAGTCCTTTCAAAGATAAGTATAGCAAAGGCATTGAATAATGAAACTGAACACCACATATATTTCTTTCTTTGAAGTTGGTTCTAGGGTAGAGTTGATGTCTTATTTATCTTCCCACCTCTGCACAAGATACCCAACACCTATAGCACTTAAAGGAGGAGAAGTTTATTTTGGTTCATGGTTTTAGTCCATGGTCAGCTGGTGACAGGGCAGAAACAGGATGGCAGAGGACCCTGGTGGAGGGAAAGGTTCTCAACTCATGGCAGCCAAGAAGCAGCCAGAGAAGGGAGGAGCCAGGGAGGGAGAGGAACCTTACAAAGGCACGCCCCCGTGACCGCCCTCTTCCAACAAGGCCCCGCCCTCAATATCGCCTTAGCCCGAACTCAGCAGTGGATTGATTAGTCTACTGATGACTATGTCGCCCTGGTCTGCTCATCTTCACAGGCCCCACCTCTCGACACCTGAGGTTTGGAGGGACGTTCTAGATCGAAACGGTAACAGCTGGTATTTAGCAAACACTGCTTGGTTAAAAATGGTTGATGAGAAATTAACTTTCTTATAGCTACATAGCCACAAGCCCTTAACAGTGAAAGGAAAGGTTATCTTTGGTTCTGTGTGGTTGGACATCTTCCTCCACCAGAAAGATAATTTCTGATTTTTAACCTGTGGCAGGATTTGCAGAGTGTAACTCTCACTCCCAGGAAAACCCTGACCTCACTTAGAGACCGAGGGATTTAAATCTGAAACAGAAATGTGAGCCTACCTCTGATAATAGACCCACGAATGCCCGTGCACAGAAATCACTCCCTCTACCTCAGAAGTGTCTGCATGGACAGCAGCCAGATATGCCTGCTAATTTAGAAAGGGCTCTGCTTTTTGGAAGTGCTGGTATTATGCTTAAGCAAGATATAATGAAAATTGCTTATAATTTAATATCCAAGAAAAGCACAAAGGAAAACATATTCTGGGGCAGGTTGTAAATGTGTATAATGTATATATCAGCTAAAATGTAAATATTCCGCACAGGCTGCCCTCTCCTTTCGTATCCTGGAGGGTAGGACAGGGGGGAGAGAGCTGCCAGTGAGAAGAAGGTGGACGGACAAAGGGACTGCATCCAGGGAGGAGGTATGCTGCCTTAGCTTTGCGCAAGAAGTAAAATTGGGAACATACGGGATGAACAGTACTGTGACATACTCGGAGAGAGAAAAAGCTGTGAAAGAATTGCTGGCTTTTGACAGTCCCTGTAGGGGTCATCGGCAGTGCCTGGCACGTTTGAGCAGTTCAACGTGTCCATGACTGATGGTGATTTTATCTAACTACATGGTATACTTGGATGCAGGTCTGTTAGTTCTCCCTGCCTTCTTTATTTTTACATCATCCTGCACATCCTTTTCATTTAATTTTCCCTTGACTCCTCTAATGATGTTAGTGACAATGCTCTTTAAGAGCCTAAGAATGGAAAAGAAGTGAAGCTCTAAGAAGGAGTGTTATTGACATGGGTGACCTTTATTGCTAAGAAATGTGTTATTACACATAAAGGTGAAGGTTTTTTAAAAGCTCTTAGTCATTTAGCTTTGATTTTCTAAAATAGCTTAATGAGCATGTCAGAACTTTGGATTTGAAGATTCATACCTTTTGTCTTTGCAAGGAGTTTTGAACTGCTAGTGCATATCGCTTAGAGACCTGGAAGCTGTCTCAGAACTACAAATGGGAGATCTGAGATCATTTGGATGAAATGTCTCCATAGTGGTAAAAATGACAGCAGAAAGTATTGATTGTGTTTCTGTCTCCTCTCATGACTCCCTCTTTGACACTTCTGTAACACTGTATACTTTTGTATCACATGGTCTACATGGGGGGTGGACTTAGGAAGGCCTTGTGGCAAGTTAGAAGCACTCAGCATTATCTTGCATTGAGCCAACTGACTGGAATACAGTGGGTCCTTATAAGTAAGGACCTGAACTTGCTTGGCCAGTATCTGTTGAACACCAGAACCATGCTGAAGGTAAAGGCATAATTTTGCCATGATGTGTACACTTCTGGGACTCACCCAGTGGAAGGACTGATACTTTAACAAATTACTGCAGCATCTCACTTTGCTTTGGGACATCCAGAGATCCATTTGAAATTCTAAAGGAACTGGCACTTGTTAGCCAAGCTGAGAGCAGAGTGGCATTTGAGGAGGGTAAGGGAGAAAGCTGCTCTGACGGCAGCTGGTATTAAATTTCAGCAAGATGGTGTCTTGTTCATGCAGGGTGGCTCAGGGTGCCATACACATGGCCCATGCGAGAGAGCACTGGTAGGTGAGGCTGGTTAGAAGGCCAGCAGCCCAGGTCATAGCCGTCCTTGCAGTGTGATGAAACTTGACATGCATTTATTTATTCGTTTCACACATCCTGATTGAGTATATGTGATATATTTCAAGTAAATAGGGAACACGGTGCCAGACAAGACAGACAACCTCTGTGACCTCAGAGAACTGACATTCCACTCTGAAAAACTGAAAATAAGTAAATATATAAAGAGATAATTGCAGATTGTGTAAAAAATGCCAGGAAAAAATTGTAATGGGCTAGACTAGAGTGGAGAGGAGAGGCAGAGGTATAGAAAGGATAGTCACAGTGTTTCGAGGATGTGACACTTAGCCAAGACATAAAGGCTGAGCAGGGGCCAGCTGTGGGGGGAATGGAGAGAAGAGAGCTGCAGGCCCAGCAGCAGGGAGGCCTTGTGCCAGAGGATGCCCGTGAGCCCAGGGTGCAGCAGAGTAGCCCGAGAGAGACACAGCCATTGGAAAGGGGCCACAGCCCCTTATACAGGAGCCTCACAGGCCAGGCCAGCGGTCTTGGTTTCATAGTGAAAGACTTTGAAACAGGTTAAGAATGACCAGCTTTGCATTTTTGTAAGGCTCTTCTGGCTGTTGTGTGTGGAATGGATTAGAGTGGAGAGGAGAGAAGCTGGAAAACCAGTTAGAAAAGAATACTGAACTCTGTCCAGGTAAGAGACATGTAATCTTCTCTGGGGCGGAGGAATTTAAGATGGACACAGACACTTTCAGACCACAAACAGAACCACAAAAATGGAAACAGAACCACAAAAATTTGACTATCATGTTCCTGACTTATGAAATCAGGACCTGGTTTACGTACAACTGGCTGCTTTTCTCCGAAAGACAAGTGATTCTTTGATGTCACACACGCAGGAATAGAAGAAAACTGACTGAAACGAGGAAATACTGGTCGCATAATTTTTTCCTGATTGCCACTGTTGTTTGCACATGGCACTGATGAAGAATTTCATAGTTTCAAACACTTACAATGAGATTCATGACCACATTGTTGGCTGGGGTAAAAAGCCTTTCATGGGCTGAGGATTTAGCTCAGTGGTTTTGCCGCCTGCTGCATAAGCACAAAGATGGGAGTTTGATCCCGGGTACCAAAAAACAAACAAACAAACAAAAAGCCTTTCACCTGCACCTTAAGCGTGGTGAGAGCAAACCGTCCCGTGGGCCTGCTGGTCAAGGCCAGGCCAGCGCTCTCAGCAAAGTGGAAACCTTGACTGTGGCTGTTGTTCGTTTAAGCACCGTCTTTAACAAACACAGATCAGTGTGCTGCCATTGTCAGGTGCTAGATCTACAGGTCTCACGCAGCCTCTCCTGCAGAGCTGGGACTTTTGCAAGGTGATTGGATGGTGGGCTCGGTAAGGTCTAGTGGGAAGAGGTGGGTCACTGGCTGTGGCCTGGAGGTTATAGCTCCCTTCCAGGTGCCTCCTGGACTCCTGTCATCTCCGCTTCCTGTCCGCTGAGCTGTGAGTGGCTCCCATCTGCCAGGGCTCTCCCAGGCTGTCCTGCCTTGGAGCCAGGTGACTGTGGACTGAAACCCGAGCCAACGTAAACCTTTTTCCCTTTAAATTGCAGCTGTCAGTATTTTGTCCCAGCAGTAAGAAGGTGACTAAGACAAGTATATCAGCCGAGGCTAGTGAGAGGACTTGAGAGAAAGTGGGTTCCTCCTGTGCGTCGTTTACAAGGGCCCTGGGGCAGGAGAGTGACCTTATCAAATGCCAGGATGGCAGTGTTAGAAGGAGGTCTCCTGTCTGATTGCTTTGGCTGCAATCCCTAGCAGGGTGGCCCTGGGTGCTTTCCTTTACCATCCTGGGCTTCATTTATAAACTGAAGAGTACATCTCCCTCCCGGGGTGGTTACGAGAACCACGCACAGAACGTGCACGGCACAGTTCCTGACGCACACTTAGCGGCTGTCACCTTTATTATTTTAGCCAACGTATTTCTCAGCATGGTGTTGCTTCCCCTTTTTCCTGGGACACCGGCAGTGCTAGGAACTCCCCTCCTCCCCGTTCCTCCTCCTCCTCCCCGTTCCTCCTCCTCCTCCTCCTCCTCCTCGGCCATTCTGTTTGTGAATCATTTCAGATGCTAAAAGCTCTTAAATGGTAGACTGATAAATCATCCAGAGGTAAAGAGAGGGAAGAGAGCTTCCCAGGTGATAGATGTGCATGAAGGAAGATTAGAAGGGGTAGGTGTGGGGTGTGTTCTGGCTGGAGGATTGAGTTTTAGGCCCAGTGAGCCAGGAGGTGAGAAGGGCAGGCGTAGTGGTACTGGAGAGGCCTTGCACCCCAAGGTCAGCAGATGGCTCTAAGCACCCCCTATGGGTCTTTCCTTTCCATATTGGTCAGGACAGGTGTGAGTGGTAGCTAGCAATACTCACCTGTGACTGTCCTAGAAACCTCCTCGCCAGGTGAATCCAGCACATGTCAGATGCTGTGTGGCCTTTGGCTGCTGCTACTCCGAGTTCCTAATTCACTCTGTTCAGACCCATCCTGGTCAGGGATCAGGCTTCCACTGTGCTGTCGTGCACATTTCCTTCTTCATTAGAGGACAGAAGGTTTCCTGGGCCACAGATTGTTGGATTGTCCACAGGGGATGAGCGGGCGAAGTTAGGTCTGGTAACTGTGCTGAGGTTTAGGGGTGCTGGCCAAAGAGGGTCCTCGTTCAATATCTGCATAAACTTAGGCCTCACTTCCTGGTCCTCTAGATGGAGAGGCGAACTCTGCAGGTCCTCTTGAGCGCCTCTTTCCTTCTCTAGTTTAAAGTCATGTCCTTTTGTGCTCTCCTGTCCCTCCCCCAGCCTGAGTCCTCCTTACTTTCTGGGGTCTAAAACCATTTGCTCTCTAAACAGGCTGTAATGTTTTGTGCTCTGCATTTAGCCAGCACATTATTTCTCTGAATCAGTGTATCTATTTCAATTCTGCACTGGGGAAAAGTAGGAAGACACTCAAAAACAAAACACAAACCTGCCACTGGATTGTCTGTGAGGAAAAACACAGAACAAATTGACAAACAGGGGACTCCTTTAAGGTGCATATGTAGTCCATGGTCTCTTTATCTTCCTTTCCCTGAAGCCAGCATGAAGGAAGAATGAAGAGCCTTGAGTGGAAAACGGGAGCCCTGAGATTTAGTCCCAACTGCAGTGATAAATCCGTGACATTCTGGGCAAAGTCAGACCTGACTGTCCACCTTTCAAGTAAGGCAGTTGCCCCAGATTGGCGAGCTGCAGGGGTCTTTGCAGAGCCCGCAGGCTGTGCTGGTGCCTTTCTCAACCCGTGAAAATGATTTGCTTTATCTTTGCTTCTTCTACATGCATACAAGGCTGATTATCCAGAGAAACATCTGTATTGAAATAGCGGAGAACTGGATTTCTTTCCTTTAGTCTGGTCTTGCCCTCTGTGTGCTTGGCCCTCTCGTGAACAAAGAGCCTTTCTCCCGAGCAAGACTCTTGTGGTCTTGCAGATTCCCAATCAGGAGGGGAAGGACATGCCTCCAAAATAATTTCTCCAGGTTTGATTTACTGTTTGCTTAGTGGGATGTTGTATTTAGCTGTGTTTTAAGCTCTCCAGTTTCCTTTGAAACACACATGGGAGGGAAATGAAGGAAGCAATTGGAAAACAATAGAGAAGTCATTTAGAACAAATAGGGAAAGGATTGGTGAACTCTACAAATGTTTGGCAAATACTTCAAGGTTTTCTACAGAGCCTTCCCACACACCACCTGTTTCTCTCCTTTGGGGTTTAAATGGGATGTGTGCTGCTGCTTTCAGAACTATCAAGAGCTATAGGAGTTTTGCCTCCAAGGTAGTAAATGTGTAAAACACATCATCCTATTGGCCATCATCACCACACCCTACTTCAGGCTGTTTTGAAGATAAGGTTTTATCTCAGCTTTTCTGGGTCTAATTCGCAATTGCCCAGCTATGCTAAGGAAGCCCATTTTGGGTTGTGTGCATTCAAAGCTCTCATCTGCATGAAAGCCAGTGTCCCATAATTGTGTAAAACAGATACTAAAAAATAGTTCCCTGCCTCTAGTTGGGATCAAGTCTCTAGGGCTGAACCTTGGAATTTAAGCTCGTTTACAGCCGTCCTTTTATGCTCCTGAGCATCTAAACTTGGAACACTTGGGTGCTTCCTTCCTCCCTTGAAGGTCCCACCTTTCTTTTGCTCCGTTCCCTGTCTGAGCGGAGCAGCCTGAGCGATGCTGAGCTACCCTTCTTCCCCCAGGGATATGAATCCTCTCAGTTAGGAACCGTGATGTACGGAAGTAGGATGTGGCTTCAGCTCCGCTTCCCTTTCACAGGAGTCTTACTACACTGTGACAGGTGCTGACATGCGGTGCAGTCAGAAGTGGGGTTTAACCTTGGTATGCCACCTTCAATTAAGGTGTCTCTGGATAGGAAACAATGAAATGTGTCTGAGTGGTTGATGCCTCAATATTTTTGTATTTAATTTTATTGCTGTTCCAAATGCACTGCCTATAGGGCTTGTTTTTTTCTGAGTCTACAGAAATAGGTGCCGTGGTGAGTCTGATGAGCTATTCTGTAAAGGAAGTCAGATGAAGCAGAGCTGTCACCCTAAAATATATTTGGTGCAAGGGAGATCTGCTCTTGTTTTGATACCTTCACATATAATGGGGTTTTAATTTATCATCAATGTCTAGACTGCTGATAGCAATGAAACTCATTAGAGACCGTTCTCCAAATATACAAAATGTAACATAATAAATGATTGAGATGGGGAAAATGCTGTCAGCATAGACTGTTTCGGAACCTTGTGTCATGGGTAAGATGAAATATTTGTGGACTCTGTATTTTTCTTTCTTTCTTTCTTTCTTTCTTTCTTTCGTTCTTTCTTTCTTTTTCTCTTTCTCTCTCCCCCCCCTTCCCTTTCTTTTCTTTTCTCTGTCTCTCTTTCTTTCTTTCCCAGCCTTCAATATTGTTTGTTCATATTGGGTCTTCTGGCCCTTTGAGGGATCTAAGAGCATATATATTCAACCTTGAAAAACAACAAAATTACAATTCTCACACCTTATATGTATTCATTTTATACAAACAAGAGGAGCTCATTTGACCTTGCAGTGGCTCGAGTTGGATGATTGTTTAAAGTACATTTGAAACATCAGTGCCTGCAGAAAGCTGTACAGAATACCACTCTCCCCTCAAAGATGCCCGTGTCCTAATCCTGGGAGCTGCAAACATGTGACTTTACATGACGTGTGAGACCAGGGTTGCGTCTGGTGTTAAGCTTGCTTGAGACAGTAGGAAGGTGACTTGGCCAACCCAGGTGGGCCCAGTAGAATCACAGCAAGCCTCGAGGTGGGAAGTGTGGCAGAAGACACCCGAGCACCTTCGTGAAGGTGGAGGAAAGAGGCCTTGAGCTGAGGAATGTACGTGGCCTCTGAAGCTTGAAAACCAGCCCACAGAGTGGAATTCAGCTCAGCCCACACCGTGAGTTCAGCCCAGTTGAAACCCATGCCAAACTTCCAACCTATAGAACACTAAGATAGTGAATCAGACTTCTTTGAAGCCACCCTTTGTTGGGAGCCACGTATTTGTTACAGCAGCCCCGCAACACGAAGTTTCGTGAGTGTGACAGTGGCTAGCTTCTTTTCTTCCCCATATTCATGTAGTCTGGGCATGAAACAGTTTTTCTTTTATTTGAAATGTTTCCCTCTCTGAGACAAAAATGTATTTGGCACCAAAATGTTTCTAGTGTTAAGTAGATTTACTTTGAACAGACACACAGTCTTATTTTCTCCTTCCTATTCTCTGAGATTACACAGAGAAATGACTCATCATCAGTTATTAATACCCTTTGCATTGATTTTTTGTTTCCTTACACAGTTCTTTTGTTCACAGTGAATGTTGTTATTATTATCATTATTTTTATTATTAGCTCCTCATCTAGCTAGCTCAGACTTTTTGACCCGTCTTGTTAGACTCGGTATGAATTTCCCAGTGTTTTACTCTGGTTTATACTCCTACTTATTAGTCCTCTCCTAAAGGTTTCCTATTGATTTTTGTTCTTACTAAAATATTCTTGGTCTGAGATATATGTCTAAAGAGAACCCCCCTGTATTGATTCAATCTAGATATGCTACTTTATTTCACATTGTTTTAGTATAAGTCTGGCCTTCATGGAGAAATTCTGTACAGAAAAACCATTACCTTGGAAATATTTTCCATCATCTGTAGAGTACTAGGTAGATACACTATTGCTTTGTGCATCCACCACAGCTGAACTGTCTCTGGAACAATCACCCTCTTTGAGTTAAGAACCAGATGAGAAATGGATTCGTGTTCTAAGGCAATGTTATTCGGATATTTTACATATGTGCAGTCAAAACCTGTATACCACAAGCCAGGTATAACTGAATCGATGTAACTCAATTACATTTATGGAATAACTAAGCATTCATTCATTCATTTAACAGACATCCATTACGTGTCTACTACATTTTTTTTTCCCCAATAAGTTTATTGGTACATTTCAGGTATACAATACAGTTATATTCCTCATTGGGATCTTCCACCTTTACATGAATATCTTGGTTCTTTTTTTTTCCCCATTCCCCTGCCCTCCCTTCACCCCCTCCACCCTTCCCTATTTGCAAAGACTTTGTTTCCATTTTTTTCCTTTTCTCATATTTTTTTCCCTTTTTTCCTTTCCCCTACCCCTCCCACTTCCCCTGCTCCTTTAGACCTTTTCTTCCTATTACACAATATCAGTTATACATTTTTTAAATTACAATATCAAGATCTAGGAGACATTACCACAGATTTTACAGAGTTTAAAAGGATATAGAAAGCATATTTCAAAAATCTGTTTTGAAATAAATTTGACAACTTCTAAGAAGTACCTTGGAAGACAAATTAATGAAACTAACTCTGGAGGAAATATAAGGCAGGCACCGGAACCACTGAGCTAAATCCCTGGCCCTCTACTGCATTTCTGAGAAGAATGACTTATCTGGTTGTTTTACTGTCCCTTAAACTACTTCTGTCATTCTTCTATGTCACAAGCCATGGGGCTTGTGGGCAATAGCTACCAGAGGGCAGATACCTAACTTGGCTAGTAGGTTGGAGGTGCTTTGATGAACACCAAAACCAACCCAATTTTCTTCTGTTCAGGGGAGCCCTCAGAGAAAAATATTTTTGGGCAGTCACATGGGGCACTCGATCCCTTCCCAAGCCCTGGTCGCCCTAGGCACCCACAGGCGATGGCTTCTGTCTGTTCACCAGCCAGCAGGTTATAGAACCTGATCTAGGGCACTTAAGTGACATTTTGACAACTCCAGAAAGCAATCTTCCTCTCTCTCCCTCTCCCTCTCTCTCTTTCTCTCTCATTTTTGTTGTTGTTGTTGTGTGTTTGTTTGATTTGATTTTGTTTTGGTTTTTTGTACCGGAAATTGAAATCAGGACCTTGCGCTTGCTAGGCACTTGCTGCACCGTTCGTTCAGCTAAATCCCCCACCCCTTTTGTTTTTGTTTTGAAATAGTGTCTGGCTAAGTAGTCCAGGCTAGCCTTAAACTCCTGACCTTCCTGCTTCAGTCTCCTAAGACCTGGTGTTACAGGTTTCTTTCTTATCAACAAATCAAAGTATTTTTCTGGTTTGGGGCTACAGCTCAGTGGTAGACTCCTTGCCTAGCATGGGCAGAGACTGTGCACACACAGACTAAAAACAAAATCCTTTCCTTCCTATAAATCTATCTTCAGAGAATTCTTCTTCCAGCAGATCAGCAGCTGACCTGTCCTTGCTTAGACTGGTGCTGTGTTTGAATGAGTCCTCCGAAGTTCATGTGTTGGAGATCAGTGAGACCTTTAGGAGGTAATTAGGTCATGCAGGCTCTGCCCTCATGAATGGATTGTGGCCATTCTCTTGAGGGTAGGTTCACTGTAAAAGCATTTTCAGTGTCCTTCTGTTCTTTTGCCTATGGGATGCACCCCCTCCACGTTAGGATGTAGCAGAAAGGCCCTCACCAGAGAATTCTCAATCTTGAGTTTCCTAGCCTGCAGAACTGTGAGCCAAATAAGCTTATGTCCACTGTAAATGACCTAGTCTGCAGCACAATCATGTACCCCACAATAATGTTTCAGTCAATTACTGACTGCATTTATGAAAGTGAGATGGGATGACATTGCCTGGTGACATTGTTGCCATTATTAT
This sequence comes from Heterocephalus glaber, assembly GCF_000247695.1. The sequence goes on along the minus strand of NW_004624822.1, from coordinate 6,981,097 downwards.
TTTGGGCAAGTGCACTCTATGACATTGGCACAATGATGAAATCACCTAACAACACATGTCTTAAAATATACCCCATTGTTAAGTGACTCATGATTGTACTCTGTCACAGCACCAAACATGGGCTAAAATAATAGACGTTAGTAAAGTTCAGAAAGAATGAAATTGTAGGACTTGAAATTCTCACCAGCCTGATCATTGCTGCTCCTTCAGGTTTGTGAGCATTAACTCTGCTTCAGCTGAATTATGCACATTTACCAATATATCTTCATGAGGGAAGCGGTTGCAAAGTGGTGTCTTTTCCCAGAAAAGAGCTGTCAGCCCTGAGGTTAATGATCTCCAGGCTGTCACTCTGAATGGTGAGATTAACAGGTCATTGTGAATGATGAAGTAATACCTTGACATTGTTTTCAGTGTGCCTTACCTGTTCCATCTTGTTTTGCTCTTTGAATTCCTTCAGTTCCACCTTGAGGACCTTGCTCTGACCCTCAAGCCCAAATGGCTCATCGTCTCACCGTAGGTCTGTAGGCTCTTGTGTTCTAAGAAGCAGTAACGCCTGCTCCTCACTTCTGTATTTCACCCAAAACCTGTGTGGCCTGATTGGTGGCAGTTACCTTCAGAGCCAGGCATCAGAGTAGCCCATCAAAGACACACATTTTATATCTTGTCAACTCTCAGCTGTCCCAGACCCTGGCTTGTCACTCTGTTGGTAGATAGCAAAGAAAGGGTTGTCACTTCACTTCATTGGTCATTCTAAGAGGCTCCTTTCCCTCTAATTATTCATGGGCGTCAGAAGAAGAAAGGCAATGCTGGAGAGGAATAATATGTGCAACACTTCAAAGGTGATTAGTTTTGCTTCCCATCAATCATGTAAAGAAAATTCTCCTACTCACTTGATAATCCTGTTTTTCCTTTGTAGCAGTGAAGCTGTCTTGCTACCAAACGAGCCATTGAATTAGCACTGTCATTACTGACTTTTGAACTCATTAGGGCTTATTTAGTATTCCCAAACTGTAGTAAGGTCTGAAAAGTAATTTCTCCAGTGATGCTATGAAAGGAGGGAATGACAGTTTTGCAAGAAACAAATGGCAGATTGAGTTTTCAGATTTCCAGGATGAGAAGCTGTACTGTCTTTTCAGTTGGGTAGTTAATGAAAGGTTAACTTTGCTTTGCTTTGCAAATTAAATGCTACAGTACTATGTAGATCATTGGCGTGTGTGTGCGTGTGTGCACGCGTGTGTGCGCCTGCATGGGGGAGGACAGATGGTCAGATTTTTCTTGATAGGTGACATTTTGGCTCTAAATCAAGAAGGGACACTCACTTTTTGCATTAAGAATTAAGAGTTAGGGCCGGGGATTTAGCTCAGTGGTTTCGCCGCCTGCTGTGCAAGCGCAAGGACCTGAGTTCGATCCCCGGTACCAAAAAAAAAAAAACCCCAAAAGAATTAAGAGTTCGTGTATAAGTAAAGCATTTAGAACAGCACATGGCATGCGGTAAGCACTGTGTAAGTGCTGGGTGCTGTTAGCATTGTTATTATCATTATTCCAGTCATTTTAATTCATATATTTTTGGGATTGTCCTCTTATCTCTAGGGGGCTCTGGGGTTCTAATTACTGTGTTTCCCCCCAAATTTGTGTTGAAACTTAATCCCCAATGCAGTATTATTAAGAGATATGGCTTGTGAGGTGATGAGATCAGGAGGGATCTACTTGCATAAATAGAAAGGTTCTTTCATAAAAGGGCTGGAGGAAACTAAGCAGATCACTTTTCTTGTCTTTCTGCTTCTTCCATGTGAATACACAGCAACAAGGCACCATCTTGGGAAGAGAAGATAACCCTTGCCAAACTGACCGCTCCTGTTTTGATCCTGACTTCCCAGCTTTTGAAAGTGTGAGGAGCAAGTGCTCGTTCAAATACCCATTCTCTGTAAACTACCCACTCTTTGATGTTTTGTTACAGCAGCACCAAACGACCGAGGGCTTAGATTTAGATAAGCCTTTTACCTCTCCTATAATCTAATCAGATTGATTTTTTTTTTGGTAATGGAAAACTTAGATTTTTGACTCAGAAGGCCATCTGTAAAAATAAATATATCTTCAATAAAAATATGGAGTGATGCCTTAAGGAACCCAAGCAAAGGATGTGGTGGTGCCTTTGGAGGAACTAGATTTCAAAACCCATAGAAAGCTGGACAGAATGATGTGTCCTTGCATCTTCTCTCTGCACATCCGCATCTTTATGTTTTCTCCCTTGAGTCCTTTGTCCACCCCTGTTTATTTCACATAACAGAACATGGAAGCCTACATCTCTTGAGCTAATACACTACAAAATCCAGACCACTCTCTTTTTGTTTCTGTTCTGCATATTTGAGGAAAGGATGCTGGTCTGCCTGGGAACAAATGCCTGAGCCATATGTCACCCATTGCACAACATGGCCACGGGGAGCTTATTCCTTTAGAAAGGGCAAGCCAATTCCAGAGAAGGTGGTGGATGGACAACTCAGAAGAGGCTGCTTCCAACGTGTGGAAGAGAAGACACGGCTCTTGCCTTTGGCTTCTTACTATGGAAACTGTGAACAGGAGAGGTTGAATGGTGAGATGATGACATTCTTATTCTCAGAGTGTGAAAAGAATAGGCAAGTTCAATGCAGAAAGCAAGCCAAGGAAAGCTAAATGCCTTGCATCATTGAATTTCTCTTTCAATCTCTTTAAAGCAGCTGTTGTGACTGCATATTCATAGTGGTTTCAAGGAATTCTGAGTAGATGATGAGCTAGGTGCAACACACCTATATGCTGATTCTAATGTTCTTAGCATGTTTGCTGCTATCATTCTCCATATTTCTATAGTCTCTGCCAAAGATTCTATGCTGCAGGAATAGTGGGTATGGAATGCAACAAATATTGTAGTACAAGAAAGAACGAGGCCACATCTTCCTATGTATTGTTTGTCTCTATTACAATTTTAGCTTTTCTTGAATAATTATTTGACCAATGTCTGTTTCTTCCTTAGAAGGTAATACCTCACAATTTCTTCACACATAGTCTAATTTCTGGCAAACAAGAAGTACTTACTGTATATAGGGAATGAATGGATGGATGGATGAATGAATGGATGATTGGATGATTAACAGTAGAAACCTCAAAAGCTTAGGTGGAAACTAGAGGAAATGAATTAATAGTCTTTCAGCATTTATAAGATTGCAAACTGATTATTTTTCTTAATTTTATATTTAATTTACAAGTACTATTTTCTTACTTTAAAAATTCAGAGAGTACAAAAGAATATTAAAAGACAAAACTATCTTCTCTTCCCACTCCACATTCCATTTTGCAGAAGTTTACAGATTGAGTATCCCTTATCCAAAATGTGTGGGACCAGAGCTATTCAGACTCAGTTTTTCAGATTTGAAATACTTGCATAGACTTTACTAGTTGAGATTTCCAAACCCATAAATTAAAAAATCTGAAAAGGTCCCAAATCCAAAGGTTTATGAGTATCTTGTTTATGCCCAAAAAGTTTCAGATTATTTTTCAGAGCATTTTTTATTTCAGATTTTTGGATTAAAGATGCTTATCTATTCTCATACAACGTTTATACACACAGGGTGTTATACATTGTTTAAAAAAGCGATAGTGCTATAAACAATGTGATTTTTTTTCACTTACTACATGGTGGACATTTTTCTTGTTAGTACCTCCCAGTTACTGCAGAGGAGAAGACCAAAGACTGAATTTGATGCTGGGAGACAGCAGCTTACTGACAGTCCAGCAGAGCTCTACCTTTTATTTTCAGTAGCTGCCTACCTTTCTCCTGAAGAAAACTTCAGCTAGAGTTGATGAAAACAACTTGCAAATCAAATCTGGCCCACTACCTGTTTTTATAAAACTTAAATAAAGTTTTATAGGCACACAATCACACTCTGTGTTTATTCCTTGTTTATGAAGGTTTAATGCTGTAATAGCAGAGCTGAGTTGCTTACACAGAGAATATGTGTCCTGCAAGATGTATAATACGTGCTCTCTGGCCCTTAAAAGTAGTTTGCTGGGCCCTCATGTAGGCTGTGAGGGACCAGCCTGTCTCTGTCTTGTTGGCCCAGGTAGGATTTGCCATCAAAGACAGTGCAGTAGGCTCAGCCAGTTTGTGGAGACTCCAAAATTGTCCAGTGTTTGTGGATACTGTGGTCTCTGCTTTCTTTTGGCAGATATTTGACAAAGGATTCAGGTAACTGGAAAGGAGACAGAGAAGATGCCTGGTGTGTATGGTTGTTGTTACCACAGTTTCTCTAATTAAGATCCTATTTACACTTCTCACAAAAATACACACGTCTCCTCATATCCCCCACATCTGTTCGTTTAAAGGAGTTTTCCTAGTTTGTTACCAGGTAGTTCATAAACCACAACATAATGAAGCCACGGCCCTTGTTTGTTACTATCCCTCAGTAAGCAGCACAGCGTGCACGGTGCAGGCTTGGGTTTCCTGTTGGAATCCATCCATGGCTAGTATTTGAATAGGACATGCTGCAGTGCCCTTGAAGATGTAAATGACGAGCCAGTATGTCCCATGAGCAGAGCGCTGTCACCAATGAAGAGCGTGTAGACTGGAAGGAGGTTTGGTGGACTTCAGGACCTCTTGGGCTTTGGTGGTGGACAGGACGGAATGTGAGATGCAGTGGTGACAAAGCCTTGCACGCCCTGTGAGGCGGAAGCTGACCAAGTCAGCAGTGAAACAGGAACTTAGATTTCATGAACAGCCCGAATCTTGGATTTTAATATGCAGAAAGAGTCTAAGAGTACTTTAAAATGTAAGTCCCAAGGCGTGTGATCCAGGCACTCAGGTTCCCAGGACCTGGCCTGGGGCCCAGGAAGGTGTATGGTCAATAAACCCCTCAGATGATCCTGAGAGAACCATTCCTCAGACCAAAGTTGGAGAAGCACCACTTTCCTAGACAGCTCGCGACCTCCAGACTTTCCCGTTCTCTACTTTCTCTCTTGGCATGGCAGGAACCGTGATGGAGATGCGTGCATGGACTCACTGCCCAAAGTTACACACACATGCACATGATGCTGCTCTCAGAGGGAGACTGCAAGCCTTGCCTTCCTCATCTTTCCTGGCAAGGCTCTAAGTACTGGGCATCTGTCCTCCTCTCTCTTGAAAATGCTTGCATCAGAGATCATCACTGGACTCAAGTTTGAGTTCAGCAAACTGTGCCCTTGGTTAGTAAGCAGCACCATTGTCCTTCCGGTATTATTTCTTTCCTCTAGAATGAGCAAATAGACAGTGCATAGATGAAGGAAGCAGGACAGAGCAAATCTCAGAAATTTTGCTAGCAGCTAAGGAGACCTGCAAGGCTGTCATGCTGATATTTTACCTAAAACCAGGTCTGTCAACCTCAGAAATTTACAGACTTGATTTGAAATGTGTTTCTTTTAAATCTGAACTTGTGTCATATAGTTTTCTCCTAGCAAATTTCCCCCTACCCTAAACACAGTCCTTAATCCTGAGCGTTGTCAAACAAGCAGATAAACAAAAAGTGGATTTTCTAAAATCACAGAAAGTATCTTAGGAAAGTAATTTTTTTTTTTTGGTACCGGGGATCGAACTCGGGACCTTGTGCTTGCAAGGCAGGCGCTGGAACCACTGAGCTAAATCCCTGGCCCAGGAAAATAATTCTTGAAATACATGCACCTTATTAGGTTACTTTTTATCCTCTGTGACCTGTGTTATTTTTATTTTTATATTTAGTTGCTGGATCTACATTTTGAGCTCCCAACTAATGGAAAATCATATTGAAATAACAATGTCCCCCCTTTCAAAATTATATATCTTAGAATTAGCCTGGTTTGAGTTGTCAATATTCTACCTTAAAATAATGACAGTAAACGATAGTTTACAATGTTTAAAACACCCTGGAATGGAAAAATTCTACAATTAGCACTTTCACTATAACTTTTTCATAGTTGGCATAATATTGTTTGATAACCTTGGACCTCTGCTTAGAAGTCATTCCCCTTCCCTATGGACTTCATGGTTTTCAGTTAGAATCCTCTAGGGTCTGGCACAGGCTGCAGGTCCCAGTTGCCTGGGAGGTTGGAGTGAGTCGGGGAAGATCTGAAAACTTGGCACTCGGTGGCACAGCTAAGAGCTCACCACTCATTTCCTTCCCACACATCTTTTGTGTTCATTTGGGATTAATATTTTTCAAAATAAAACTGAACAAAAAAAGAGGGGAGAAGATGGGGGATCTCAGGAGGGGGCAGCATGGATGGCTGAGGCAGAAAAGGAGGGAGTTGAGGATGCACAGGGCAAGGAGAAGAGCAGGATGGAGGAAGAACAGCTGGTGGGAGCAGGGAGGAAGGCAGGCTTGCCAGAAGGGAAAACCATTTTCAACTACGTTGAGGCTGCTTTAAAAGTGAAAAATCAAGCCCTCTTCCAGAGAAGTCCTCTTCTAAAGAAGCCCCCTCCCACAGAGGCATTCACCCTCTCACTCGGAAAAGAGTGATGTCTTCTGCAATTATGTAGATGTTTTTCACGAAGGCTCCTTTTAAAAGCAGCTGCGAGAAGCCTGTGTTCCTGCTCCGGCCACAGCCTGTGCATGCCCCAGGGCTCCACGATTGCGCTGGAGAGCAACATCCTCTAGGCACCTTGCTCTAGCTTTGATTCCCCCAAAGCAACAGTAGCTGTGCTTCTCCATGCTTAGGAGGCTGCTCTTGGGGTGTGGGCTTTGTCTCAGCATCTTTTTGTCTGTACCCAAGCCCTGTGAACCTTGTTTCCTCCACTTCATGAAGAAGGCGTGAGCCTTTTAGAGGCCAAGGATTTGTTCAGTGGTACAGGTGAGAGTGGAGCTCAGGTGAAAACCAACCTCTCTCTCTCTCTCTCTCTCTCTCCCTCTCTCTCCCTCTCACCTTTTAATTCCGAAATAACTTTAAATTTGCAAAAATATGTCAGAAGCATAGTTTAAAGAATCCTTCTCTGCTCTCCCAGCATTCCCACTTATTTCCTTATATTCTCTCCAAATGTGCATATACATGATATATATGTGTACACGTACATTTCTTCCTTCAGTGTTTGGAAACCAGCTGCAGACCTGCTGTCCCGTTGCTTCTTTGGTGTTCAATGTCTTAAGAGAAAATCATTCACTTACAGAAGAAACTGTACAGTTACCCACCCAGGAAGTTAACACTGACATAAAAACTCCTTCTGACCAATGGGCCCTACTGAATGCTGCCAGTGTCTTTTTTTCTTTGTTTCTGCTTCATGATGCAGGTTGCCAGTTGCATTCAGTTCTCCTGTCTCTTACTGTCTTTTAATCTCAGATTGTCTTTGTCTTTTATGATATTGACATTTTTGGAAAGCATGAGCCTATTGCTTTCCACAGTGTTCCTTAATTTGGCTTTGTCCGATGAGATGTTTCTTCATGATTAGAATCAGATTTTGCATTTCTGGCAGAAATATCACAGGACACTGTATCTTTCTTAGCACATTGTATCAGGAGCTACGTGATGTTCATTTGCCTAATTCTGGTGATGATTGTTGATTTTGATCACTTGGTTAATGAATCTACCAAGTTTCCCCATCTCAAAATAACTCTGTGGTTTGAAATAAAAATTATCTAGTGGAGACATACTTTTAGAAAATTCAAATATCTTGTTTGTTCTTATAATTTTATTCCCCTTTTGTTTAAACATTCACTTCTGAACTGAACTGATTACTATTATGATGATGGTCAAATAATGATCTTTTAATTTAATCATTACTTATCATTTTTTAAAATTCTACTATAAGGAAGCATCTTCTTTTCTCCTTTCCTTCTAAAATTAAATTGTATTGTGTATACTTGGGCTTTACAACATGATACTATGGAAAATACAGCAGTAGTAGAACAGTTATAATAGAGAAGCTGATTAACATTGGTATCATTTAACATAGTTGCTTACCTTTTGTCAAAAGAGAAACTAATAACTTATTTAACAAAATCCCTTAGTACAATATAATTTTAATTAACTATGTGCCTCGTGTTGTATATTATTCCCTAGATTTGTTCATTTTACATATCTGGTACATTGTATTCTTCCTCCCTGTTTACTTTATTCATTTTTTGTATGAATATGAAATTGTCCTTAGTTGTGATCAGTTAGTTTCATTGTTTTGTTTTTCTAAATTTCCTCAGTGTAGCCAGGGGAGCACTTCTTTCTGGCTCATGTGTCCTTTTGCCATACCCCATCTTTGAAGTGATGGAGGTCAGGTGCGCTCGTGGGGAGTGGGACCTCAGTGGCTTTCAGTCTCTCGGTGATAGAGCTATGGGAATATCTGCATGCCTATTTATACACACACTACATCTATTTCTGTGTCTTTTAGTTTGTTCATTAAATCCTATGCATTTGTGATGAGTCCCTAAATCCTGTAATAAATCCTCTAGGCTGTTCTTCTGCCTAAAATAGATACTCTGAGGTCCTTGAATGATGATTAATTGTCATTATTTTCAGCAACACTTCTCTTTTGAATAGATTTTTTTTCTGAGAGGAAAATATATTTCTTTGTCTACCAAGTTTTATTTAACCAGTTATTCATTACAAATACATCACCAGCACATAAATATAACCCCCCCCAAATCACAAAACAGCAGCTTAACATTTTGCCTTAAATTATCTTCAGTTATTGTCTCATAAGGGAGGGGGGGACTGAATTTTCCTCCCACATTTAACCATATATAGTATTAGTGACTGTTTCACATTCTGTGCTTGATTTAATAGTAAAACATAGTGTTTGATTTTTTTTCTCATAATCAGTATTCATTTAATGGCTTCAACCATGTTTATTTATTTTCCTCCTCATAATTAATTTTGAAAATAATTATTTTGCTACTAGGAGTCCTGTAGAGCTATGCTACCATCTCACAGTACCATTATCATCACTCTACTACATGACATTTAGTAGTGATTGCCCTTAATCTGTATCATCTACGCATACATGCATTGTTACTCACACTCTGCCTCTGATCCACCCACCCTCTCTCAAACAAGAAGAGGAGGAGGAAGAAGGGGAAAAAAGAGGAGACAGATAAAGAGTAAATTCTACTGAAGGCTTTTGGCTGAGTCTCATCTCCCCATGCTGTGACTTGTTAAGAAAAAAAAAATGCTCCCACTTCTTCCACAGGAACATATAATGAGTGTATGAAGAAAATATGAATCACTTTATAACTTGGCTATTTAAAGCAAAAGAAATAGTCTTCTCTGAGTTTCTGATTTAACATTAAAGTACTGTACTTCATTCGGAATATTTTGAATATTTATGGGGCTTGATGTTTGGACTTTTTAAAAGGTCACTTGAAAATGAAGTCACTTTCATTTTAAAGTAGAAGGTGAACATGAAAAAGGAAAGAGTTTTTAATGAAACCCATGATGTCTGTTCTCTTACAAAAGGTCTTGGTTTCCTGTAGTAATTGTACTGCTTAATGGCTTTCCTTATGTGCGATGATTGAGCCTTGGCATGTGAAGGGTTCCAGCTCAGGGATTAGGAAGCTCCTGTGGCATCGGCAGTCACAGTTGCCGGCATTTTCGTGCCAGCTCAACTGACCATTGCAGATGGGACAGATCAGCAGCATTCACTCGCAACACATAGCAGGCGTGTTTGCCTCAGTTAAGATATCTATTCGCTAATGCTAAGACATCAATACAAATTATATTGGGACAAATAAGGACACCATCTGAAGGATTCAGGCATGTGGTGCAAACATTAGGGGAAGAGCATATGCCAGGCTTCATGAGAATGCTGGGCTTTAGGACCAAGACCATTTGCTTGGCATTTTTGTGTCTTGGATAGTACATGAGTTTTGCTATAGGAAGTGCAAGTCCTTCAAGATGATCCATGGTGAAAGAATTCTTTGGTCATATTAGTCTGAGAAATGTGAGTTTCACACTGGGCTTTTAAAAATTAAAGTCCACTGGAAGGGCTATAGTAAAGGAATCTGTTTAACCTCTTTAACCCCATGATTTCTAAACTCATGACCGTTGCTTTGTAAAATGTCACTTTAGACAAACCACTTGAGTAATAAGAAATTAAATTTAATTGGATTCTTGAAGTTAGACTGCTTAATGTTTAAATGGTATGATGAGGACTTGTTAAGTGACCTACTTCAAGGTCCCACTTCTTTTTTGAGATTCGTAGTCCAGTGCTTTTTTCTACTGCGTACATTTGTGAATCTTGGCAGAGGAACTATTCTCTTGCAGTTGTTTACTTTCTACTACACCACATAGTCCTAGCCTCCTAAATGGAGTTATGCTATTGATTCTCACGGCAGTCAGCCTGCTGTTTCACAGATGACTCATCAGTTACCGTGCCGATTGTGCCTTTGTTTACTGCATAAGACAGATACTTGCAGCTGTTTCTGGTCATAAGCACATTGGTTCCAAATCTTGTTAAGGTTTTTGTTGTTTTGTTGGTGACATTCTAAATGGTGACACTGGATTCCTTGAGTCCAAATGAAATAAATTTTGGTTAAGTTTGCCACAGTGCTCATCCATTTGTTTTCATTTCTTCATGTCTTGGATCAAGTAGAAGGAGATAAAGTGTCAAGGATTCTAAGAGGATAGACTCAATGGTCCTAGTGAATAAGACTCATCCAGCTGAAGCCTCATGAGAACACTAATTTTCTAAGAGTAGGACAGCTAGGAAAGTGAGATGACCCAAGGAAGTAAGGAGTGATTGAATATCAGACATGAAAATGGTGGGGGAAGTGCCAACAGTACACGCTCCAGTGATTTCTACCAACAAGAATCAATCTCATGCTCTCAATCTGAGTCCCAGCACCCTGCCCCAAGAATAATGAGCAAGAATAGCCAAAGCAGTAACACTGTTATGTCTCTCTCTTTTTTTTTTTTTTTACTGTTATGTCTCTTATTCACGAGCCTAGATCAGGTGTTGTATTAAATACTTTTGAGGTAGAGGTTCCTATCTGAAATCCAGCCATTTGTTGAATGGATGAATGAATAAATAAATTTTGATTTGTTTGCATCCCTATAGGGGGGAGACTTTTGGGTGGTCTATAGACACAAAGGTTAATGAGAAACAGCTTGCCTCAAAAGCATCTATAACAAAATATGGGAGAGAAAATTGGATAGGAAGGTAGAAAACTGGCATGGAAAAGGTAACTCTGAGTAAGTTTAGAAACAAGGGAAAATTTTCAGTAAGGGTAAGGTAAGAGTAGTAAGGATAAGGGTAGTCAGTGAATACTTCAACCAAATTGGAAAAAAAAGTGTAAATTTTTGTATATGTGCATCAGTTAAGTATTTAACAATGCTGGTGTATAACAACCTTCCCCAAAATATGGTAGCTTGCAATAATCATTTATTTTGATTCTTGCATCTATGCATCAGATTGGCTTGTCCTGATTCTGGGCTATGTACTAGACCCATGTATTTCATACTCTCCAAGAATTAGTAGAAGCAAAGGTATCTTCCTCATAGTAAAGGGAAGAGAATGCAAATCTCATTTCAAGCTCCTGATGAATTCACATCCCTTAACATACCAAAGTCCAAGCCAGTTCTACTATCACAGGTGTGAGGACATATACTCCTCTCAAGGAGGGATATGTTCTTCAGGGAGAGGAAGGAGAAAGCTTGAATTTTTGCTAAAAAAAAAATGTAATCTATTTTCATGAAGACTATATGAAGATTTCTGTACATGTGGGAAATCAATTGAGGAGTGGCAGGATTTAGATCCTAAAGGGGATGTTGAGTGTGTGAGAGCAGCCTGAATTCCAGCCAAAAAAATGTAGTGGTGCTTTCACAGTGATTCAGGGCACACAGATCTCCCAGAAAGGTAGATACTGAGAATGTCTCTCCAAGATGCGTTAGTTGGATGATTTGGGGATCTTTTGAGAAAACAGGTTTAGTAGAAGAATGAAGGCAGTAGCCTTATGTTACGGGGTTGAGACGTAGCAAAGAAGCAGAGGCAGTTGGTATCAGTATCACTTCTGAAGACATCAAGGGGAGGAGAGAAAGGGGATTTCAAAAATGAGGAAGAGCAAAATAAGAGAGGTAAAGAGTGCTCTGCATGCTTATATTCAAACGAGAAAGATTCTGAGGCTGGTGTTATCCCCAGCCTCTAAGTCCCAGACAATGAGAACAGAACCACCATCCTGATACTTCGTAAGGTAGTTGGGCAATATTACTGAGTAAGGCAGTATACCTTCAGGTAACTGAGTCATACACAGATCTGTAAATGTGATAGATTGAAGGAGTCACGATGCTTTTCAATATTGAGAGATCACCCCTACTACTTAATATGCTCAAGGGAACTTATTTTCAGACATTAGGTGGGGGCACAATATTTACCTGTGCAGTTAGCAAGCAACTTATGAACACAGGCAGTCACTTGAGTCGTTAATTAATGTTTAATTTTTTAATTGCTCACACCTGCAGACATTTCCCCCAATAGGAAAGAAGACCTAATTTCAACCCAGGGTGAAAGGAGTTGGGATTTCTTCCATAAATCTCTAAGTAATCGCACTTTGCGTGTATTCTCAGGGATTTAGTAACATAATGCAGTCATGCAGTGTGTGTATGTTGACCAGGAGGAGAATAGGGCAGATTAGTGTGGGATCCGGAGGTGATGGAGCAGCATCTCTTCTCAAGGACCAAGGACTGAAGCTGGAAAAGGATGGCACAAGTAGGTGGAATGATGAGCTTTAGGAGGGCTGAACATGCTGGATTTACTGGTGTGGAGCCATAGCCAAGGATAGCATAGAAGATGTGGAACGCTATATGCTGACAGGGTTAAGAGGACAAGCGAGAGCCCCAGACTGCCTGGTAGGAATCCTGGCTCATGTGTTTAATAACTCTGTGACATCGGTCAAGTCTTCAGTTTCTTTAAGTAGAAACTGGAGATAATAGTGGCTATCTTTATGAGTTACTGGAAAGAGTAAGTTAAGACATAAAATGTGCACAAGAGTGCTTGGCACATGAGGAGCGTGCCCAAACTCTGGTATTCCTGTTCTTGTTTTTGTTGTTGCTGTAGGTGGTGGCTTGTCATCAATGGCTTGGTTGTTTTTTGTTTGTTTTACTTTGTTGTTGAAGTGTCATTTGCTGAAGATGTTGAGGTGATGACAGCCACCTAACTGGATTCTTTGCATGACATCTTGTAATATTAGCACCAAATTACCTAGGAAGATTCTTTTCTAGCCATTGTAAATATGATTAGCTGTCTTCTCACATGACAGATTGGAGGTAGCATGCTGGAAGCCACTTTGCTTTATTCCTTTTAAAGCAAAAGCATTGCTCTGTGGGAGCAACTCTCTGAGGTGGTCGCACCAAGGCTCCTGACACACTTAAGTTCTCTTCTCCACATCCTTCACCGTGAGCGTCCCACCTCTTGCTTTTCCTTCCCCTTAGTGCTAACATTTGTTATCATTGGAAGGTCAGTCCAAGGAGCCAGGGCTTCAGGCTGGACAGGCAACTCTGTTGTCCCTTTGGGCAACCTGGCCAACTTGCTGTAGGTTGTCACCAGATATCATTAATCAAATCTTCTTTGGAGCTGCCATTTAAGTGCATTTGGAAGTGTGAGTAGCAGTCAGATATGCCCATTATGGAAAAAGAGTCATCCAGGTAAAGGGTGGAACAAGCACAGAGTTGCAGACCTGGGAAATACTTTAACACCAGAATGAAAAGGCCAATACTACTATGGCTGTGCTGCCCAATAGAAATACTCTGCCAGCAGCACATGTCATTTTGTTTGTCTGGTTCAACATGAAAAATAAGACAGGTAAAATCATTTTTAGTTGAGTCACCGTTTTAACACACTCTATCCAAAATAGTATTATGTTAACCTGTAAACAATGTAGAAAAATTAAAATAATTCATTCACATCCTGTTTTTCTGGTGCTAAGTCTTTGAAATCTGGTTTGTATTTCACACTTCTGGTTCATCCCAGTGTGGCCCAGCCGTGATTCAGAGACTCACATGTGGCGAGTGGAGGAGGAAGAGGGTGGAGGTGCAGGCGAAAGCAGATGGAAGAGTTTTGCTGACTACAATAACACCTATATTAAGGCTCACAAGAGATTTCTCTTTAGAAGAGGGGAAAAGCTGTTTGTAGACTATAACTTGGCTTCCTGCTGTCGCATGAGAAGTCCTGAAGGGATTTCTCCTCCTTCCTTACCTACGGGATAGCACATAGCTGTACTTTAACTGAATCCTTTGAAAGTAAGAAAATGCCATTCAACTACGTAGAGTAAAAGTGTTAAGGAATTTACTGAAAATGCCTACAGAGTGAAACTAGAGAGGAAAACCAGCGCAGCCCTAGGGTACCATCCTTCTGTCCCCTGGGCCGTACCTTTACTTTGCAGAGAGGCCCCCGCCTCAGTCTGAGTGGCCCATTCTGTGTCCATCTGGCCACACAGCATATCTGCGCAGTGGCAGCCCACTGCTAGCACCCTAGATGAATCTGAAGACTATCTTGGTTGGCCTTCCTTCAGCCACCCACCGTTGGGCTGATCCAGGTGTCAAGTGATGACAGCCCCCTGTTTTACTACTGAAAGCTGTATAGTAACCATACTTTGGTTCATTCTGCTGTTCAACAGAACTCTGGCATGTTACATGTGCTCGTTACATATTTGCTGAAAGAGCTGGTGGATAAAGGAGGAGTTCTGCTTTGGCCAACAGCCCACACTCCACACTGCAGGAAGAGTCGCTGCACTGGTGGTAGCACAGAGATGAGCACAGTCCTCCCCTCCCTCCCCTCCATTATGTCTCCCTGGGCTTAGCTGCTTCGGAACACCAGGAGAGACTCTAAGTTACAGATGTCCTGTCCTCTCCTCCTTGGAGGGTCAGTCCTCGAAGGGGAGGTCAGGCACAGGCGCTTCTGAGCCCAGGCCTGGATGTGGATACTGAGTTACCATTCCAGAGCAGAACCAGCACCTTCCTGTCAGAGGGAACAGGAAGCCCTGGGAACATGCAGGAGGGACCCCTAGACTAGCACAGAGTGCTGCCTGAGGAGGTAACTGAAGGATAAGGACAAGCTGAGAAAGTCGACAGCAGGAAGGAAATACGTTGGGCAGAAGAAAATTTGGCTATGATAAATTCATATTATTTTTCTCCCGCATTCTAACCACGCGTCTCTAAGGATACTGTGTATGTGAAAGGGTTCAGAAAGGTGTAAACTCCGTTATGAATGTAAAGCATTATTATTTCATGGATTCTTTTTGAGGAAACCTCAGTTGAGCGAAGGGAGAGCGGAATGAATATTTGATAGGCAGAGAAAGAGCTCCATAGCATGTGCTCTTTCTCTGACAAGGAACTTCACTAGAATCACAGCAAACCGCCTGCTCCCTCAGCCACAGCGCCCTGAATGTTGGCGTTAGCTGCATTATTTAATATAAAAATAATGGTTCATCTGAAACTCTCTAAAATATATGTCTCGTTTACAATCTGGGACTAGTGTCCCGTAAGAGCAGGGCTGTCCCTGTGCTTTTGCTGAACCCCCGGGGCCCAGAGAAGTGTTTGGCATAGTGCAGTGAATGCATGTCCTCAGCAGAGGATGTGAAGCAGAGAGAGGTTACATCTGGTGTTTCTGTCTTAAACTGATCTTGTGATCTTGTGTCAGGAATAATAACAGGGTTGCAATTAAACTATGCAAACCAACCCTGAAGTAGTTTGCTGTCATTTTAGACTAGATTTTTCTTATCACATGGTTAATACACAAATGGTTAGCATCCCTTTTTTTAATAAAGTAATTTCAGATTTCAACACGATGAAACAAGAAAGTCTCCCATTTTTTGTACCTCTCCAGAAGTTACCACTGCCAGATACTGCTGTGTGTTCTTCCGGGGCTGGTCCGTGTCTTGGCTGGCCTTACGCGTAGCAGTGCCTGAATTTCATTACACACTCCTCTGGGTTTCTGAGTGTGTTTCTGACTGTATTTTGGAGTTTTGTCCTTGTGAGAGCAACATCTGCTCTTTTCAGTAACTTCATAGCATTTCATATATAAAAGCACCATAATTTATTTATGCTTACATTTTACTAGGCTGGTAGTTTAGAAACAGTTTTAAATAAACATCTTTGTACATATATTTTGTGTGTATTAATGCATGTATCTAGCTTAGATTCTTAGGACTTTATTATTCAACCATGGTTGGGAAAGTTTGTCTTTTATATTTAAAAATCTGGTATAGAAAAAAGTATTTTTCACTAAGCATTCTTAGGTCAGTTTCTCAATTGACAATGTAATTTTGAAATTTAAATGTATGATGGAATCAAATATTTCACCTATGCATGCACGCGCTCGCACACATATACAGACGCATATCCACAGAGAATTTCTAAATATGTTTTAGATCCCCAAAAGGTTTATGCCCTTAAACTAGCAGCCCTGTGGAGCTAAGATACCCTGCATCACTGCCGTGTGTGGGATTCCTACCACTTCCCTACCGTTCATATCCTAGTCCTGCCAGGGAATCTTGTGGACTTACACTGAGAACAGCCCAGGCAGCCCTGTGAGGGAGGCAGCCCTGATGTTTGGAGTTCTCCATTATCCAGATTTTATTCTCTCCCATTCTCAGGACCTCAAGCTTAACCCTGGGTATTTTGACGCGGAGTCAGGATCAGTTATGCTATATTGTTAAGAAAAATTAGGGCGGATTCATGGCCCTTCAGAAAAACAACAACATTTTAAGCTTGGAGATAGACATCAGGGCTGTCAGTAAGTGCTTTGTAGCATGAACAATGAATACAAAAAAGTGAAGCAAAAGAAACTAAACTTGTGGCTCTTTGGACCATTTTCAGGATCAGTTACTGCCCCTCACAGTGCTGGTCAGGACCGGCTGCCACGGTTAGGGATGGCAGGAATGCCCTGGTTTAATTGGGGCATCCATCCGGATAACAAGCTCTCACTGGGTCGCTAATGATGGATTAGGGCTGTTGGTGGAAATTCCCAAACTCACAGCACTCGAGCCTTCATGTGGACTAAAAAGAGAAACTGAAGAGTTGCTGTACAAGTGACTTTACCAAGATACAAGGTCTTCCAGATCAGTATCCACCAAACAGCAAAGGCAGTTGATACACTAAGCTGTGATAAGGCAGATGGGACCTGTGGGTGCTCTGACAAATGTGGCTAGCCAGGCCTTCATTTTGTACCTCATGCAAGGGAGGAATCAAAGTTGAAAGAGAAGATTCTTTCCTTTTCCCAGTTAAATGAGAGTGTGCAGTTTTGACTGCCCATCTATCTTAGGTTTTCTCTCTTTAGGAAGAAAGACAGTATTCATTCATAGTATATTTCCATGCTGTGTGTGTACTGATTTCATTCGATAAATATTTATTAATAAATAGACTACATATAATGTTCCTGGGGCGGTGGCCTTCAGATATACCTCCCAGTCTGTAAAGTATATCTATAAGTGCCATCATTGTACACATTTTCCCAAATATAAATTTGAGTTTTACTATCTCTACCTCTGTACTGAATTCCCTGAAGAACTGATTACAGACACACATTCATGACCAGGCTGTCCTGAAATAGGTAGCTTTTAGCCCATGGGTCTTTTTGTAACCTGTGGATCTGAGGGATGGGAGGGTGGGAGGATCTATCTGATTTTAAGGGCTTAATGATTTTTTTTTCAGGTACCAGAAATCAAAATCAGTACCTTGTGCTTTCGAGGCAGGCCAAGTCCCACTGAGCTAAGTCCCCAGCCTTTAATGATAAGTTTTAAAGCACTTACGACTGTGATAGGCATTGAGAGTGATTAGCAAAAAAGCACAAAGATAAAACACTCTGTCAATCCCCATAGGTTTATAATCTTGTTCAAGAATAAAGTCAAGATGCCACAAATAATTAACAGCACAAGGGGGCTTATGATTATGTGGCTGAAAGTTGTATTTGACAGGGGGTAGAACTGTCTGGGCTTCATATACTTTTTGTCGGTGGGAGATGGGATCTCTCCATCTTGACCAGCCTGGCCTTGAACCTGGGATCCTCTCATCCTCTCATTTTAGCCTCCTGAGAAGCAGCAAAGCTCCGTCTCCTTGTTCACAGTAAACATGCACTCTCAACATAAGAGAATAATGCACACGTGGAGACATTGACAAAGTGCTGTAATGTGCAGGACATTAACAATTAAATATGTAAAGAACTTCAAAAAATCCCAAATTCTCTGAAAATCAGTGGACCAGCCTGGGAATAGGGCACTCCTAAATATCATTGGTAAATTTATTCTGAGGGTCAAGATAAAAAGGGGAAAAGAGGTGAGGAATGAGCTTTATAAATAAACCTGACATTGATTTATGTGTTAATGTAAACAGTGACCTCTCATCCAAGGTCACCCCTACCCTTAAACAGCTGGTTACTGTCCTGGGAGTTTGTGCATAACTTCCCATCAGAGGCCCAGAGTGTGTCAGTGTGTGCTCACTTAGGAATGAGTGCCTAAACAGGAAACCTGCCTACCTGTGGCTTAAACAAACAAGGGTGTATTTTCCAGTGTAACAAGGAGGCCTCCTGCAGGTAGGCAGCATCTGTCCCGCTGCTTCTTTGGACTGGTTCTTTTGCAGGAAGAAAAGAGGGCAGACATGTGGCACCAGTAGCTCCCATTCCTTTTTGGTAGAAAAGCTCACCACTTTCCAGAGAACCCCCATAAGACTTTTGCTTACCTCTCATTAGCAAGAATTCCACTGTGGTCACCACGCTTGTCTCCAGGGGTCCCGAGAGAGCAATTAGAACACTATAGAATACAAGCAGGGAGGAGATAAAGGCTTTGAATTGACCACTGGATCTCAGAATTCCATTTTGTTGGTAAAAGAAATAGGATTAAGGGCAGATTAAGTCTCCTAATTACATGGTTAGGTGACACCTCAGGTGGCAGCCAGGTTGAGATTCATTCCACTGCTGGATTTTGCTAAAGACTTTTCTTTGGCCATTAAGCTTAGAACTTGCAAGGCAGCTTCACATTCTAATATATTCTGTTTCCTTGAATCAAGCCACATACGTAATACACATATTTATAGTTCTCATTTTTAAAAACTTTCCAGTTTGATTTTGGAAAGTCCTGTCTTTTGTCAGTTGATTGTTCCCTGCCTAATTTATACGTGTAGAAAAACATCTCAGAGATAGAACTGAGATTTGGTTCGGGGATGAATATCATTTACTCTCATGGCTTTGAGTGCTGTTGTGTTATGTTGGACTCCACCTCTACCACCGACTAGCCTGTGATGTGGAGTACATTAAGTGTCATGTCTCTGTGTTTCTTTGTATGCAATGAGAGGCGTTTGGCATTACCCAGTGGCTTTCTAGATGAAGTCGATGAGGCAGTAAGTACCTTTAAAGTGTCTAACTAGCTTATCAATCAGTATATTAGTTGATAACTATTTGTGAAAGTGGTTAAAAGGAAAAGGAGGTAAATGCAAATATAAACTAAAATGGAATTGTTTGGACTCATATGTCCTCAGATGGATTTCCTTCATTCCTGGTGTGTGTGTGTGTGTGTGTGTGCGCGCGTGCGTGCGTGCGTGCGCGCGCGCTTCTGCTTTTGCAGCCATGAAATGAGCAGCTTTCCTCTACCATTTGCCATGATGTTTCTGCCTTGCCACAGGCTTAAAAGCAATGGAGCTGGCTGAACATGGACTGAAACCATGAGCCAAAATAAACCTTTCTTCCTCTTTTAAGTTGCTTTCCTCTGGTATTTTGTCACAGCAAAAAAAGAAAAAAAAAGCTAACACAAAGCCTTTGAAATATTTACTTAATGGCATGGTATTGTACACTTTCTTTACATCTTGCTTCTTTTGAATCACAGTATGTATTGCTTTAAGGGTAGACCTTTTGTCATGCTATACATACTGTTTTATAGTGATAAACTCAACTGTATTTTACCCAGTTGCTGGTAAATAAGTTCCTTCCAGGTTTTGTTTGTTTATTTATTTATTTATTTATGTACTTATTTATTTATTTATTTATGGTGCTGGGGATTGAACCTTGGGACTTATGCATGCTAGGCAAGCACTGTACCACTGAGGTATATCCCCAGCCTCAGTTTTTTTGTTTTTTGGGGGGTTTTTTTTGGTACCGGGGATCGAACTCTGATCCTTGCACTTGTGCAGCAGGCAGCGAAACTGCTGAGCTAAATCCCCGGCCCCTCAGTTTTAATTTTAGTATGCAACACTATGAAGTATACATTCGTTTGGGACCTGTTCTTATAAGTGTATCTGTAAAGCAAATTCATAGCAATGAATTTGCTGGGCTAAAGGGTTTGTGAATTGGCCACTCTGATAAGAGATTGTCAAATGCCTGAAAGCTGGTGGCAAATTTTTCCAGTGACCAGGTGGAAGAAACATCTTATTTTTATCTCTTTTTTCCAATTTTTTTTTTTTTTTTTTTTTTTGCCTTTCAGCGGCATTTCTCAACAATCTGAGTGACTTTATCTGTCAGGTGGACTTTATTTGATTTGATGATCTGAGCTTCTTATCCGAAGATGAAAAACACAAATGAGCTATGGAGAACATAGGAAACCATATTCTGGCAGCATTGACCAATGAGAATTTGGCTGGGGTGGTTTTTTCTAATTCATGAATACTCACAATTGTGTGGTGTTGTATATAGGGCTCATCACTTTCTTTAAGTGCTATGGTGATTACTTTTGCTTATATTTAATCACATCAAATAATTGTCAAAAATAATTATATTGCCACAAAGACAGTCCTGTAAACCACATATCATTGGCGATCTCCTTGCCCTATGGAGATCTACACAGTTCTGAGAATTTAAATTTATCACCCTCTCCCCCTGAATTGTGATGGTGTGTTTTGGCTTTTCCTAGTTTCTGTGTCTAAGAATAAGTATGTTGTCATGTTTTTGCCCTTCCTCAATACCTTATACAATTTACCCAGGCTTAGCCGTAAAGGTTTCCTCGTAGTCCCATTCTAGGATTTAAAACATTTTTTTTTTGGTTTAGCAGCAAATTAGAAGAGAAAAGAGGTCTCACTTTGGACCAGTTCTTGCATCCATCCTGGTTGCCTCTTCAGCCCTTCAGTCCTTTTTGCCCCACTAGAACAGTTTGGTCTCTTTCTTTGAAGCCTTTCTTGCCACCAACATCTGTGCCTTCTCATATGTAACTCTGGGATGATTACCAGGTATGCTTGCCCAGCAAATTTGATATGTTCTCCCAAAGAATTTTTAAATTAAATTTAAAAAACCAAGAGCCTCCATTTCACTACAGTCTCATTCTTTTACTTAGGTTGTGAGCATATTCATTATGAAGAACATTTTCAAAGGTGCGTTCACATTTGCTTTGTTGGAATGCCTTTTAGGATGAACCCAGCACTCCAGCAGAAAAAAGGAATATGATCTTTGGGGGAAGCTCCAGACCTGGAATTAAATTCAAGCTGTGGCATTTTCTCAGTGTATAAGTAACTTAACCTCTGAGCTATTTTCTTTAAATAATCTAAATTTTTTTGGAGGCGATACCTTTGTGCTTTTATTCATCAAAGATACTTAGAGAAAAACCTTGTTTTATACAAGCTTCAAACTCCAACCTGGAAATGGATAGTTTTCTACATTACACCTATATTTACTTTAAATAACTGAAGCCCAAGGCAACGATTTAAAATAGTTTAACAGTCAAGTAACTACATAATTTAGTACATTAAAATAAAAGTAGGACAGTGATAATTGAATATCTCAAAAATATAACTTGGGAAAAGAACCACTGTTTGGAGGTTGCTTAAGTGAATGTTCAGAAAGGTGAATGCTCAAGACCTGCTCTTCTAGATACAAGTTCAAGCAGGATACAAACAAAATTACACCTTCTGTTTAAAGGTATAGGATTAAGAAAACCTGAAATCAATATTAGAAAGTTTCCCTCCAGTCATGGTCCAGAAATAGTCATCAAATTGTTTTTTTCACAATGTGATTTTCTTTCACAGGCAAAACTAACTTTCCAAGTTGCATTCCCAACTTGGTCACTACATTTGACCCATGAGCACACAGTGATGAGTTAGAATCAGCACTCGTACCTAGAGGCCTTGAACTTGGAAATTCTGCCTTAGTCAGTGTACCTGAACCCTACAGAGGTCAGATAAAGCAATGGGTTTTAATAAGCTCATTGTGTTTCTATGAAACTGGAGGACAAATGGACTAACCATTCTTCTACAGGGAATTCTTAAAGAATTCTTAGTTCTTTTAAACATTAGAAATGATAAACATCAAGTATCTAGTGTAGTGCTTGGAAAACAGGAAGTACTCAGAAAATGGGAGTGTTAGACAATAACTAATTTATCCTCATTCTAAATATTATAAATTCTGAGTTACAGCTTGTGTTAATTCTGCCTCCAGTCGGATGAGGGTTCTTTTGCTCAGTTTGGATGGACATCATGAACTGGTAAGATCCAGAACTCTTGATGTTCTGACTCTGGGCTTTGAGTGCCAGTGGCTCTCAGTCCTTAGTGTTACAGCTTTTAATCTTACAGCTCCTGGTAGCTCCAGGCCACCACTATTAGCTCCTCAGTGAGTGAGACTTGAAATCCCTCTGGTGAGTCTCTGAAACTCTTCCGGCAGCTTCTTCTGCCCCTTTGAAGCTATCCACAGCTCACCACGTGACCTTGCTGGTCACCATCAGTCTATTTCTGGTCTCTGCTAGTTGATACAGGTCTCTGCTGGTCACTTCCAGTCACCACTGTTTTCTGCCAATCCCTGGAAATCTTCAGGGCTAGCAGCCCCTAGTGTTACCAGTTTGTTTGTTTTTGGGGGGGGGTGCTCCTCAGCCCACTGTACCCAAGATAAGAATCACTTGTAGGCAGTGGGCCTCACAAGCCCAGCTTCACTGGGGCCTGTGCTATAGCACAGAGGCATAGTGCTAGAAGGGAGCCCTCCAGGACTGACCTGAAGGTGTTAGGAGTGCCGGTGGCGCAGAGGGGGAGAGGGCCCATGAGTGTCACTTGTCTGCACTTGGGGAGGACCTATTGAGGAGTTTCAGAGTAAAGACTGAGGGGCAGGGCCGCCTGGAGGCTATAGGGAGGAGTAACCAGGAGTGGTTGCAGGGCAGGGTCATCTGGAATAGGTCTTTATTTCAAGCCTGAGGGGCGGAGAGAAATACCTTCCAGAGCGGCCATGGTACCTCTGGGACTGCCCTGGCTCTTATGGCCATGGCCCAGTCTGACTGAGTGAAAAGTAGGTGCTTGATTAACAGCACCCATGTTTCCTCAGAACTAGTAAGGTTAAAACTGTGATTGCGACTGCTTTCCAGGAGTCTCTAGGAGGGGTGACTGTCGATCATGACCCATTGGAGCTTGGGGGTTTCAGGGATGTCAGCAGCGGGCCCCATACCCTTTCCAGTCACTGCCCTGTCAGGTGCATTTCCCAGCTGCTCCGCAGTGTCTGGAGCTGGGAGCCAAACTACTGTTCCTGTCAGCATGGTCTGCAAAGTGCTGCTGAACAATTCCAGAGGTGGTGGGAAGGCCTCTCGGGGGTAGTTCCCCCTCTTTCACCCTAAAAAAGCGAGGGGACAGGAAACAAAGGGGCATGAGAGCCGCCACTGGGCCATAGCCCCTCTGGCTTTCAGAGGGAAAAGGAAGCGTTGGGCCACTTTTCTTTTTTCTCTAATTTTCACAGCATAGACCACACACCCATCCTATTGGTCCTTGTTTCAATACCTCCTCTATTTTTTGGGGGAGGGGGATTGAACGTAGGACCTTTCACTTTCGAGGCAGGCATGGCACCACTGA
This sequence comes from Heterocephalus glaber, assembly GCF_000247695.1. Next base: position 6,957,409 of record NW_004624822.1, on the reverse strand, counting down.
GGTTAGTCTCTGGCCCTAATACTTCCTCTTCTGAAGCCTACAGTCAAGGGCCTCAGAAGAATGCCATGTCCAATTTTGTGGTTGACTACCCAGCAGAAACTCAGTACTTAGAATCAGTGTTTATTAATTGGTGTTTTATTGATCAGTTGATCTTTTGGCTGAAATTTACCTCCCTCCTACCTTCATGGTAAGAACCTAAAGAAACTAAAATTTAATCTGCTAGAAATGTTTGATTTCTTCCCTGGATGCTATAATTTGAGTAAGCTTTCTTTATTGCGATGCAAGACATCTCATCATTTTAGTCTTCTAGCAGTGTTTCTCATCTCTTGCTCTGTTCCAAATTGCCTTTTGTAAGTCTCCTTCTTTTCTTTCTGTCTTGCACGTGAATTCTGGAATCTTAACAATTATATGCCCATGTGTAGATTTTTTTTTTTGATCAAGGCTATTTGGAGTCCTATATCCCTCACTTATCTGTATGTCAAGCTCTTTTCCCCTGCTTGGGAAG
>NW_004624822.1:6942939-6956324 GCF_000247695.1 Heterocephalus glaber | reverse complement strand
AGGTGGGACAGGGGCCAGGAGCAGCAGTAGGGATGGTGACCCAAAAGCCCTTTCCTGTGGGCTGGGAGCAGTGGGAGGGATGGTGGCCGGGAAGCCCGTTCCTCTGGACCAGGAGCAGTAGGACGGCGGCTCAGAAGCCCCTACCTCTGGGCCGGGAGCAGCGGGACTCAGTACTGTGGTCTGGTGGTCCGGTGGCCTCTGCATCTTTGTAGTGTGGAACCAGGCAGCTGCCTGTCTGCAGCAGGCTGATTCAGCGTGTCACGTGAATTCTCTCTTGTTCTTCCAGTTGAAATCCATCTCTGGCTTCATAATTACCCTTATTTCTGTGTGATTCCCCTGTCTGTTTTCCTTCCATATGATATATTCACCCTACTTGAAACAAAATATCATTTGTTTCCTAGCCTCTGATGTGAATAACAGTGAAGTGTTTGTTTAAAATTAATGCTTCAAGCAAAGAATTCTGTTTATTTGACATGCAATATTTTAATATTTAACATACTATGATGTAAAACTTGTGGAAGAAAAATCTCCCGGTGTGATCTGGTTGCCTAACAATTTACATTCAGCTGCAATATTTTATTTGCTATAATTATTCACTGACAAAATCGAGAATACAAATGCAAAAATACAAAATGCTCTCAGTTTCCTTTTTATTTAAAAATGTGGAAAACCCCTTTATTCTTGAGGGAAAGAACATAAAAAAAGGAAAGGTAGCTTAGTCGGATATCCATCTGTAGACTCCAACTGGAAAGGTTTCCAGAGGGTTTGTAAGAGGCCAGGTGACATGGACTCGAGGTTGTGGACGGAACCCAGGACCGTCCCTGCCCACCTCTTACTCCAGAGGTTCGCTCTGATTCCCCATGGTTCCTTTTCCCACGTGGCATCTCTAGATCTGCTCTTAAGCCACTGAAGATTCTTAGAGGAAAGGTAGCAGTCCACGGGGCCCTTGTTAGACTATGCCCAGCCCTGGCACTCCTCCCTCCTCCTATTATTTTCAGTCTTGAGAGCCACAGGTTTCAGTGGTTTCGAGGGTCTGAGGGAGAGGGACAGCCAGCACTTAGGCATTGCACATGCCAACCAATAGCTCCTCCTTTGATTTCCTCCGCTGTGACAGAAAGCCCTTCCTGCGTGCAGAGAGAGGAGCCCTCTTGTTTCAAGTCCTTGGCTCCTCCACACCACCTTCATTTCCAGTTTGAAAACTAAGGAGAATTTCTCTTTCAGAAATTCCCAATAGGGTTGCCACAATACACAATCTTCCAAGAAGAAATTAATAGGAGAAATGGAAGCAAGATTTTTTTAATGATTAAATTAAACAAGAGCTCTCCAATCAAAACAAAACAAAACATTAATTCTGGCATCATACCTGGGGCAAAAACTTGAACTACATTTTAAAAATTTTGAAAATGGCTAAGACAACTTTGTGTTGAATTCTTATAGTTCAAAATGTCATTTTTCTCCTAATAAGCTACTTTCTTCCCAAATATCATTCAGATTTCATCTAACTTATGCAAAGTCGATAGTATACTTCTAGGACAAACTGTGGGAAACCGTTTACCACGGAAGTCAGTATGCATTCCAGGATTTCTGACCATAAAGTAGTTAATGGAAAAAAATAATTATTGCATAAACCATGTGTTGTTGGACTTTGGGAAACTTCTTAGAAGCTCATATGTATTAAGTGATATGTGGTAAAAGGATAGTTTTCTTGGAATAATCATTAATGCAGAATTTAGTGACCCTTAGTCCCCAAATTGTTTTTATGATTTAAATTCATTTTGACTTGATTTTTAGATAGCTAAAAACGGATTTTTGAAAAATTTCTTTTCAGAGAAACCCTTTTCATATAGCATGAAGATGGAGTTCAGAAAATATTTTAAAATTCTAATTATATTTTCTAGAATGTTCTTATTTTTATGATTCTAAAGGTATTGAGTTGTGTTAGGGCTAATGACACCACTTGTCTACTGCAGTATTTCTGCCAGGAATAAGGAATTGGATCACTACTCATTTTTTTTACATGCAGCTTGGCATGGAAAAAGAAAAGAAAGGAAAAAGATGTAGTAGGCCCAATATAGCACCTATGAATTAAATTTGCTTCTTATGGGTGATGCAAGATGCCGCCATCCTGGGAGGTCCTGTTGACGTTAGACTATTTTACACTTAACACATGACCAGGAAAGCTTTATGAAGGGAAGGGAAACTTACTGCAAAGCCACATGGAATCTTAAACTGGAGTGGAGAGCCAGCAAGAACTTACAAAGATCTAGGCAGCCCTCATGAGACTCATGGTCACAGAAAATCTCTTCTGTTTTCTCTTTATGCCTAGGTGTGTTTTCTTGATTCCAGTGCCTTCAACTGATCAGCTTGGACTTGACCACTCTGGTTTCTACCATGAGCTCTTTGCCCAAGCCCTTATCACTTGAGCTTTGCTATCCAGTTCACGTTTCTAAGAGCAATTAAATTTTCTGTTGTAATATATCCAACATTTCTGTTTCTTATTGTGACGGGCTTTACAAGTCCATCGTGTTATTCTATCCCTCTTAGGCCCGGAGCCATCCTCAGACTCTGTTTTGAAATTGTATTCTTAGTTTTCTGTCAGTGGGCTATAGTTGACCTGCTTGATACAGATATCCTTTTAGGTCTCTTTAAAATGAACAAGAGCTAAATCAAAGAAAAGACCTTTGGAATCAGGACACATGTGGCTTCCAGAAAAGACAAAGACAAGAAATATTTGTTTATGGCACTAAGATGTACATAATGTAAAAATTTACCATTCTAACCCTTTTTCATTGTGCCAGTCATTGACACTGAATACCTTCCTAAAACGTTCAACCATTGCCACTCTCAGTTTCCAGAACTTTCTGTCGCCCCCAACAGAAACTCTATACCCCGCACTCAGAGCTCTTCACTGTCTCTTTCCCCTAGAGCCTCTCAGCTCCTTTTGTACCTTCCTGGTTCATCGAGTTTGGCGACCATAGAGACCATATAAGTGGAGTCATGCACTACTGTATCTTTTTATGCCTGGCTCACTTCCCTCAGCCATGTTTCCATGGTTCACCCATGTTGTAAGATGTTGGAGTTTTATTCCTTTTTAAGGCTAAATAATATTCCATTGTATGGATATATACATTTTGTTTATGGTGGGAAAAGCACTTTAAGCTGGGCTTTCTAGGGAAGAAAAGGTATTGCTTCTCAGCATGGAAGGGTCTGAAGCAGATGACCAGACAGTCTCCTTATAGATCTTACTCATACTCCATTTACAAGTAGTGTGACCCTTGGGATTTAAGGTTTTACTTTCACTCCTCTAAACTTCTTTGCGGTCTGTTATATGGATGCAAAAATACCTCTTAAAATTTGTTCCAATGTTTATATGAAATAATACATAGGGTGTACCTGGCATGGCACGTGGTGGGTGTTGAGAAAGTAAGTCCCATTTCCTCCCTTATATCCTATTCTCCCATCCCAGGAACTCTCACCCATGGCAGAGAATGCAGAAAGATAGGGTATTGGGTGTGTTTCTCCATAGTACAGTGAGGACAAGGCCTGAGTCCCTGTCAGGCAGGGATGGCAAGATCCTCAGACCAGGAAGGCTGGCCTGCAGCATCTCTGCCCCTCTCTATCTATCCTATGGCCTGGGGGTGGCTGACTTCCCCGATCTAGTGGATCTCAGGAGAGGACAGAAAATATGCTTTTCTGTCTACCACGTAAGACACCTTTTAGGCAGTGAAAGTGTCTGCCTCTCTTTCAGATTGCTTTTGCTATTTCCCATGAAAAAATCTTTCTCGTGTTGATGAAAAGCAATGTCTGTCTTCCTGCCAATCCAGCAAAGACTCTGAGAGATGCTTGTGCTTTCTTGGTATGAGAGTGTAAAATCTGCACAATGTGCAGACTACTGGTGGCATAATTTCATCAACTGTCAAGAGGGCTGGCTGGTAACACACCCTCCTCATTCTGCATTTGAATCTGAAATCAGTGGTTGGCGTCTCCCTGCTGGCTGAGGGGACAGGTCAAATTTAACAGCACATGGAGGAACCCTGGGGAGTTTCTGCACTTCATGCAAACAGTGGGAGTCAGGATAGGGCAGTGGGCAGAGCCAAAATGAGTGCTGGACCCACCCTCTCCCCAGTCCCTGGCCCAATTTATTAAATGGTTGTTTTCTGGTAGAAAACCTTTCAGTTCCAAATAAATCCGTAATAATGGAGCCAGAATCAAACCGAGCTTTCTAGTCTATTCCAAAATTTCGGGAGAAGTTCTTTGTCAAACCCATTGTATCCATGTGTCTCTGAAGAGCTGTAGCCAAATGGAATGGAAAGACAGAGAGCAGAGAGGTTGTACACTGACCTCACATCACACTCCAGGAGCCCCGAGTGTGGAAGTTCCAGGGTGCTATTGGCACTGGTGGGAACGTGTCCTCAGACGCCTTCCTGACGGTGAGTGTGTCGAGGGGGACATCTTGAGTTCCTTTTGGGGTACAATGAAGGGGACTTGGTTTTCTATGGAGTGGCCTTTTCAGACCCTAAGACTGTTGTTTCTTTTTAAGTATTTGGACCTTATCCAACATCTCAACCTTGGCCAACTGACCTGAATGTTACTGAGGCTTTAAAGCTACTCATTCAGCAACTTCAGTGCTGCTTCAAGAGGGTCTTTGGCACATGGCAGCGAGTTTATACAAGCTTATGCATCAAGTTTGAGTTGGACTCCTGCTCTTAGCAGCGCTGGCTGTGTTACTTTGGGCCAATCATTGAACCTGTCTGAGCCAAAGTTTCTTCTCTGTGAAATGGCAGTAGGCCTGCCCCTTCAGTGTGTTGGACTCTTGAATCTGACTTAGATAAGATCCTTTGCTAAGAGCTCTACAGGGTGCTTGCCATGTAGCACCCAGAAATTGTTGGCTCCTACTCTCTTTCATTCCCATGTTGCAGTACAATTTTTTTTGGTACTAATATTCAGACAGTTAGGTTCAGTGCAGCACTATGTTTATGACACAGGTATTGACTAGGAGCCTCAGGAATAAATCTGAGAGCTAGAAAGAAGGAAAAGTCTAGCTCCATCCCCATTTATCCATTGGCATCTTTTTGCTTTTTGTAGTTAAAGGCTTTCCAATAAAGAGCTTTTTTTCTTTCTCCATATGTGCTACGTACAGATATACATTTTTATGTGCATCAAAGTATGGGGAAAGTGGCAAGGAGAGCCCACTCCCAGTGTCACTTCCTCTTGTTATGAGGTGGAGCTGACAGTGAAGCCCTCAGTCCCCTCTGCAGTTGCCCGACCTTGTGCTGGAATAATTCTGCATCAAGAAGACAGGTGCGCTGCATGCTCACACTGCCTTTATGCGATTGAGGTGTGGTGAAAAGCTAGGAGGCTCCTCTGCAGGATGGGCCTGGTCTCTTCCACTGTTGGGGAACCTAGGGCATGCGTGCCACCGAGGGCTGTTTGTATCATTGAAGGCTCTACAAGGTTCGCCATCCCTGGACTCTATTCTCTTTAATTCTGCAGAAAATCATATAGTAACAGGATATTTATTTTCCTTATGTTGGAGCGCTGTCTTCTCTGGTCAGAGACAGAAGACACACACACACACACAACACACACACACACACGTGCATATTGCCTTAACATCAGTGGGAGTTTGAAATGTTAAGCAGCTATTCCTACTGCATTGGTTCCTTAGTGAGAGAAATAAGCAAAAACACAAATTTCTCACTAGTGACAATTCATGAGCTGGCATTATTGTTGGGGAGGCTAAGGATAGAATTTAAGTGTTTCTACACAAAGATTGAGCATGAAAGGAGATCTGAAGGTCCCAACAATAATAACCACCAATAACAAAAGAGGGCAGGTGGCTGTTGCTCAGTATTATCTTTAAGGAAAATAACACATGGCTATCAGACACGGACTGGTCTCCCTCCTCTCATCATTAAGTAACAATACAGCTCTGTATTATTTCAAACCTAAACCCCTCTTCAGAAGTGTTGGGGGGCACAGCACATGAGAGCGGAGCCACATTTTCAAGCATCTGGATCAGAGGACACATTTCCATTTCTTCCTCCATTTGTCAATATAAACTTTTTTTCCCTACCTGAGCATAATAAATTATTTACCATTCACATATTTTCTATTATTTCTTTTAAAGTATGGAACTAATTTTGTACTCCGTAACCTTTCTTCTTTTGTTTTTGTGTGTTACTGTTTCTTTCCAATAATTGTTTGCAAACTTGTCATTTGGTTCTAAAAAGAAAATTGAATTGAATCCAAAACTTTTAAAAGTCTATGATTAAACAGTCTAAATATTCACATGTAGAGTTATTATCAAATTAAACTTGCTTTACGCCGTTACTAGCATAAATATAGAAATTCTTTCAATAATTGAACAAAATCATTAAATGTGCTCTCCTTTCAACCATGCATGCCCCCATTAATCCTCTGAAAAATACAGTGTGTGTGGTTTGCAACTAGTGCGAATGAAGTGCCTGCTTTGAGTGGTGCTGTGGATCGATTTATACTGGGTAAGTACATCGAAGGAGACTTTGTATGTATATATGTGCATATATGCTTTTAAGAAAACTTTTTTCTACATTGAATATTTGAGATTTTTAACCCTGTCAACGACATGATATAGGATTGTATTAGAAAAAGACCAGAGGAGATAAAATGATGGAGTTCAAAGTTGAAAGAAATGATGTATGGGACTAAAACACAGAGTGGCTTAGCATGACTTAGCTATAGCTGGTAAGACGACAGAAAACAGGGAGGCTCTCATCAAATGATTGGTTTGATTTTTTCCCCCCTCTTTATAGACCCTGAGAGAATTTTCTGAAGGCACTCCAATGGAATAGGGTCTTACCATCCTTCTCCCCCGTGACCTTTCATCTTTCCTGAGGCATGGCGGAGCTGTCCCTGTGATGCAATGTGTTCTGCCTTAACTAGTTCACACGCTGAGGAATGATAACGTGGGTAGGCCGAGTGCATGGCTGAGAGACACTAGAGAGAATGCTAACATGGAAGCCCCACTCTTTGATAAGGGTTTGTTGAGATCCTCATATGTGACAGGCGAATGCTGAGTGCTAAGAATAATAATATGCAAAAGGAAAAAGAAGTTCTTGACATAATAGTGAGGGCAACAGTAAGAATTCATAAAGTAATTGCAGATGGCATATATATTATAATAATAATTAGGATAGCTGATTTTAGATGGTGTGGTTAGGGAAGATCTTCTAAGAAGGTGACATCTACAGATGAAAAGGAGGCAGCTGGACCAACAATGAAGGGAGGAAACCATTGCCAGCAGGAGAAGCTGCAGAGTCCAGGGCACTGAGGAGGGAAGAAGCTCTGATGGCCACGACCGCACAGCAGCCATGTGCCTAAGTGTGGGGACTAGGGCAGAGGCCGGCCTGAGGCAGGCTAGGGATGCAGGGCGAAGTCAGGTTGCATTCGGACCGTATTTCGGGTGTTATACTACATTCTAAGTGTCTCGGGCTGTCAGACTCACATAAAATGCAGGGTACCCAGTAAACTGACTTTTTGGCAAACAACAAATATTTTGTTAGTATAATTATGACCTCAAATTCTCCAAAATCCAAACTGTTTGAGTGCTGACATGATGCCAAAAATGGAACACTTCGCACTATGAGATTTTGTTTAATGCACAAAATTATTAAAAATATTGTAGAAAATTACCTTCTTAGGTTATGTGTAGGAGGTATCTATGAAATATAAATGAATTTTGTGTTTAGACTGAGATCCTATCCCCAAGATATCTCATTATACACATGCAAATATTCCAAAATCTGAGACACGTCTGGTTCTCAAACATTTTGCATAAGGGATACTCAATGTCTTTTGCACAGGGCATGCTTATAGGTAAGAAAAAATTGTTTATCTGAAAGTTAAACTGTACCAGTGTCCTGTATTTTATCTGGCAACCCTAGATGGAGAGTCACTGGAGGCTACACATGGGGAAGTACTGTGATCAAATTTATGTTTCGAAACACCAGATGGCTTTGTTTCCTCACTCCATGTTTCAGCTGCTACTCTTTGGTCCCCAGGAGAAGACGCAGAAGGGGAACTCTAGTGATTTCCCCGTGTTAAGGACAGAGTGGCTTCCAGGAGTCCCTCTTTCCTTCCTACTGTTTTTAGATGAGCTGCCAGCTGTAAAATAAAAACTTAAAACAAATTAAATTTAATGGAGTTTAGGGGAGCAAAGAACAGTTTACCACTCTGGGAGCTCTCAGAACCAGAAGAGGTTCAGAGAGCTCGGCTTCACAAGGTGAGCCGCAGCATCGATAGAAAGCATCTGGAAGCAAGGTACAGAAATAGCTTGACTGATTGTGGCTCAGTCTCCTCTGGGGCAGGGTCTGATCCGTGGGTAGCCTGTCATTGGCTGGAGTTTGGCTGCTGTGATTGGCTAAGGCTCAGGTAGTTGTCAGGAAAGATAGACTCCTAAATTAGGCTTTTGGTTCTTTACATACTAAGTTAGGTTGCATAGGGGTTTAAGTTAGAAACCTCTAGCTAAGTTTGGCTTAATACTACTCATCTTTTGGGGCTCAGCCTAAACACAGTTCCTACCCAGAAACCCATCTGCCCTCCTAACTCCAAAGACCTTATTTGGTACCCTCTCTTATGCAGTTCCAATTCCCCCTTCTTTGAGCAGAGGATTCATATCATGTATCATAACTGATTGTCATCTGTCTTCCTTACCAGACTGAGAACCCTCTGAGGGCACCAAGTGTGTCTCTTCCCTTGTTGGTTACCAGCATCTAGCTCAGGGTCTGAAACAATGGGCACACCCGCATGGATGAAGTAACCCACATCTCTTTAGCACAGTCTATGAACCAGTGTGTCACAGTGTCTTCTATTATTAAGGAGTTTATTTCTTGAGCACTTCAAGCTACCAGGTATTATGAAAAATCTTGGAGACACCTGAGTCCAGGTCAGTGTCCTTAATGAGCCCATGTACTAGTTGAGAATATGAGATAACACAGAAGTGTGAGGAAGGCCACTGAAAATGTACTGAAGTATTTGAACAGCTGGTACAGTTATGAGTGATTCTTAACTGGGATCCCATGGCCTGACAACATAAGGATACATGAAAGGGTTTGGAGTAGAGGACAGAGACCCCTGAAATCCTATCAGTAAGACAGTATACAGCTTTGGTCATGTGGGAGTACCTGACCCCCCAAAATTTCTGGCAACCTTCTTTGCCAGGGGCTATAGAAATTCATGATGGACTGAAGTTTCCAACATGAAAAGAAAATCTGTAAACCAACAATGGAAAAGATGAAATTTCTGGGGTAGAACTTCTAAAATAGCAATGGTAATACTTGAGCAATTTAATTGTTTCATAAGTAAAGATTTGTGTTCAATGAAGGAAGCCATGGAAAAACATGAACAAAGAATAAACTGAAAGTATTGTACATGTGTGTAATTGCTAACAGATTTATACTCTTGATACACTATTTCTCTAATTTGTAAACAAAAGTTATGATATAAAAAATTTTAATGAGCAAATGGTAGACAAGCGTAGTTTACAGAAGGAAAACTTGAATGTCTAACGTATTTGAAGGAGATTTTCTCTCTCACTATTTGGAGACATGGATATTTAAATGAGATATGCTACTCAGTAGCCAACAGATGGCTTTACAGAAAAAGAAAGGAAAGGTAGTTGATAGTATTACCAAGGAAGCACAAAAATCAGACTTTCGCAGATTGTTTGGCACAGCAAAGCATTAGAAATAATGTGTTTGCCTACTGCCCAGAGAATAGAAAACCAAATGTATGGCTTATGCTTGTCATAGAATGCTTGTAGTAATTAGAAGGAATTAAAATTTAGACCAGCATGGTCCAATAGAGGTGTGGTATGGGCCACATGTATAATTTAAAATTTTTTGGTAGCCACATTAAAAAGCACAAAAGAAAACCAGTTTTACTTTTTTAAAAAATAAAGAAAATTAGATGTTTCTTTTAATTTCATATTTTATTTAGCCTATGTATTATGTACTTTTAATATATCATCAGCTAATAATAAAAATTATGAGTGATTTATTCTACATTTCTTTTGTATTGTCTCCAGTACCTGGTGTGTGTCTTACAATATAACAAAATCTCAACTCAAATGTTAACTTTTCTTTGGAGATAATTGAAGCATATTTAAGTTTAATAAAGCATGCACTTGAAAAATGAAGATTCATGAACTCAAGGTATTTAAAAAACACTTAGTAATGTTCTAATAATTTTTAAAAGTTACTGGTTTTTAAAGTACACTGAAGTTAAGGATTCACTTTCTCATTTTCACTGGCTGCTTTTCCGTGGCCAGGGGTGGGTAGTGACCACTGTATTGGACAGCTTGAATTCAGAGTTTCATGGAATTATGTAGGTAGGTTTCAAAAGCATAATACTGAAAGAAAAAATAAGAGAACAAGATTTACAGTAAAATAACAGTTGAATGAATATAACATATATAAAAACCCCAAATCTTTATATTTTTCACAAAACATGTATGTAATTAAATATATTAAAATATTTGAGAAGGCTGTACCTATGTCTAAAAGGTGAAGTAACACAGGATCAGTAAGGCTAAATCAAAGAAAATATGGTATATAGACCCACTAGAGTACTACTCAGCCTTGAAGAAAGATAAATTTGAGTTGTCTGTAGGAAAATGGATACATCTGGTGACCATACTGCTAGGTGAAATAAATCAGACAGAGGAGGTTAAATATATCATGGTTTCTCTTATCTAAGAAACTGAGGAATAAACACTTAAAAAGAAGAATCAAAGATGATAGGAGACAAGGAGGTAGATTGGAAATGGGAGGAGGGTCCACAGTAGGGGAGGTGGGAAGGAGAGGAAGGAAAGGGGGTGAAAAGGACGGTGATGCACTATGCATATGTACCAATCCCCCTGAAGAGTGCATTCAATAAGTTCCCGTTCCGTATTACAAATATGTACCAAGAAAAGGGAGGGGCATGAAGTGACATCTTGGGACGTCCTAGAGGATCCAGGCTCCAAACAAAAAGCAATGAGAATTAGCTCTGCTGAAAACAGTGATACAATTGCAATATTAAAGCAGAGTTATGATTTCCTGATCACATTTTCAAATAGACTACCCCGCAGTTACTTCTAAAACAGCAAAGAGAATCATGTGGCTATTGCCAAACGCAGTTCATGTCACTCCCGGCCGTCACCACGAGCAGACTCAGTGGACCTGTGCCGAAGATCTCTCGATTGTGTGGCAGACAGGGCCTGTAAAGATCAGGTCTGAGGACCTCTTGAATATGAAGGAATCCTCAATAAGACCAAGGCCCAGTAGCCCACACGCCTGCCATTCACCCTCAGTTGTGTTTTGTAGGACAGTACTTGGCCTGCTATTATAGGGTAAATTATGTTCTCCAGTAAATTCATATGAAATTCTCAGCCCTCCTACCTCAGAATATTAGGGTATTTGGGGGTAAAGCCTAATCCAGTCCTATGGCTATGCTTTTAAGAAAAGGAAATTAGCACATGGGTACGCAGAGAGGAAAGACCAACTGCATGGCCAGGAGAGAGGCTTGAAGAGAAGACAAACCCGTCACGCCTTCATCTTTGACTTTCAGCCTCCTGAACAGCGAGAAAGCAACCTCATATTTAAGCCACCTAGGCTGTGACATTTTGTTATGGCATTCTCCCTGAACTAATACACCTAACATTTAAAAATATAATGCATAGCTTGAGAGCCAGTTCAACATTAAGGGTGTCACTCTGGAATCAGTGAGATTAGATTGAAATCTAGTCTGGCAATTACTAGCCTGGGATTCTCAGTGCCTTTCTTTCTTGTCTATGAAATGGGGAATCAATTGTACCCATGTCATAGGGCTACTGGGAAGATTAAATAGAGACGGGATGTAATTGCTGTCTGAGTGTCAGATATCTGATTATTAGGTTTGGGTGCCATGTTCTGGCTGATATAGTTCCACAGCTCACACATGAGGCACTTGAGAACTACGGTAACCTAACATATTAGTTCATGTCAGGTGTGGTCTTAAGAATAATAAACAAAGAGATTGCTTTGTGGACTGTTGTGCGATTCCCCATTGTTTTCAATAGGACAAGCTCCAAGACTATGGCTTTGAATTAATTGCTGGTGTTCCAAAATTGAACATGATTTGAGTTTATTTTCAGCATTGCTACTGTCAGTGCATCCGTGTGTAATTAAATTGGCATTTGGTGTCGCTGAGAAGCTTAACAGAGAGGTTTGAATAAGCACCCACCTCTATAGCATTTGTGTGACCACCAGCCTTGGAGAGAGGCAACATTATAACAACATGGGTGGCAATTTGTCACATCTTTAGTTTGTTTTTCCTTCTAAAATGAATTCAGGGCAGAAACAGCCTTCACAAACTGGAAGACAGTACTACTATACACTGAATGTTGTTTCTTGGGAAACATTACTGTAATCTGCCCGTACTTTAAAATGCAGCCAATTCCTAGAAAATGTCACCGTGTGAAGGCAGTCTCTTCAGTGTTTTTAAATTGGTTACCTTCATACATTAAGCTCCAGTGGATAAAAGCATGCACTTAATATTCAGTGGATATGCTGAGAATATCCTTCTTTGTATGCTCAATTTCCTAAAATCACATAACCTTTTGTTATCTTGTAATACATAAAAGGGACGGTTGGAGCTGAGAAAACTATTTGCTATGTCAGATAAACAAGTCACAAAATTCCATTTAAAGTACTTATGCCCTGCATGGCAATGCACCTTGGAGGGAACTCTTGCATTAGGTTGGGCTGAGTTCTTTTCAAGTTTCTCAAGGATGTCTGTGATTTTAAAAAGAGCTTCCAAATCATACCACCTATCAACATGACTGGATTTCTTGGGTGATTTCCTCTTTCCATTCCCTCTTTCCTCTTCTGTTTTTCTGTGTCAGGATCTTTCTCATTCACATGTCTTTTTTTGGCCAAAGGCTGTTTTTCTTTTTTATTTTTCCCCTTAAATTTGTGAACAGGTCCTGGTGTCCATGGCAGTGGAGAAGTAATGGAATCACCTAGAGACAGTGGTATATACATTAGCCAGGTGCTGCTCAAACCTCTGCCATAAGCTTGCACAGCCTCCTTGAGTTCTAGTCTGTAAACACCGAAAGCAGGCAGCCATGCAGGTGCTCTCACTGCTGATCATTGCATGGACAGACACATCTGGATTGACTATGCTTGTTGAATTGAAACCCACCTGTTCATTGAATACCTTGTGTTACCTAAAGTCAACATTTAATTCTGCAGAACAGTCAAACTGGTCATATGTGAAATGATTATAGCTTTTTTTTTATATTAAATTCTTTTATTGGTACCTTGTAGGTATACAACACAATTACATTTCTCATTGGGAATTGTACCTTTATATAATGCATCTTG
>NW_004624822.1:6926925-6936969 GCF_000247695.1 Heterocephalus glaber | reverse complement strand
TGCACAGACCTGCCTGTCTGCAGCGGGCTGATATAGCTTTTTTTTTTTAAAGAGCCAATTGGAAGTATTAAAAGAAGCATAGGAAAAGCAGCTTCCTTAAGTAATGCGTTGAATACTTCTCTTTACTGACATGGCCCAATGCGTGCCTAGACTTATTCACACAGGAAATACTAGGTAGAAGTATAAGGCAAATCCATCCATACTTCTAAACATTCAAGCTTACCGTTAATGATAGAAGAAATAGATTTTAGAACACCATGGGGTTGACTGGCACCAGAAGTTAGGGTTGGAGGAAAAATACACAGTCTCTCCCTTCACCGCCCTGCCTGCTGCAGCTCCACAGAGCTGGCTACAGCTAATGATATCGAGTTAGCAGATTCATAGGCCTGCCAAACCCTGCCCTCCCCGCATCATGCTCTGCCTCCACACTTCTCCATTCTGTTGTTCTGGAAACTTGGAAATTATCCTCATCCTCTTTCTTCCTCAACTCTATATTCAAGTTTTTTTCCTTTCTGCCTCCTGTTTCCATGCTGGAGGTACTTGGCTGTCCCAGACAAGATCAGGACAAGAGAGGAAGGAGAGAGACTTCTCCTTTGTTTTAATTTGTATTTTAAATTATGATTTAAAAAAATACAGTTTCTCTCTTAACCATTTTAACGTGTACACGTCACAAGGTTTTTAAATTCATTCCCATTATTGTGCAGCAGATCTTCAGAAATTTTCCATCTCGCCTAGCTCAAACTTGCATACTCATTATCCAGCAAGTTCCCGTCTTCCTATTTTTTCCTTGTTTCCCCTCACTTCTTCACCTCTGTTTTCTTGTGATGGCCAGTGTGGACAAAGAAATTGAAGACTTATGGTCAAAATGACATCAGCTTTTCAGCGTTTGGCTGTGCTGGCATTCTAAGTGAAGGGTGTTAGGCAGGATCCCTATTTGGCGGCCTGCACACGCCTCTGTGAGCTCACACTGTTCACAGAGCCTGGCACAGGAACTCAGTATCTCAGGATCTACCAGATTTCTCACACCACCTTCATTGCAAGGCAAAGATATGGTAACCCAGGATAGGGACTTCTGTTTTTGATAGTTTATCATTTAGAAGAAACCTTATAGTAATAGTAGGAGATATATGATCAGGATTTGAGTCTCATTTTTATCATTTACGTAATTTGTGACCACGTGCCAGCAAGATCCTGTGAGCTCCTGGCTTTTATCTGGTAGATCGATTTCTGGGGGCCTACACTGTGATGCTGTTTTGTTCTTCATCTTCCTGCTACTCTGCTTCGTCTTCCTGCATCACAGTCTGTTCCATTAGTGAGACGCTTAGCCGAGGAATACTGGCCATCAGGAGGGAAGTGGGGCACTATTCGCTTTGCAATGGTGTGGAAGAGCTGAGACTTGGGCGTTCATAAATAAAGATTCACTGAGTGCTGTCCCAGGTTTCTATCCACCTTGGGAGTGCTCTGTTCTGCTTAGAATGTGAGGACATTGTCACCAAACTTTCTTTGATGCCAATGCATAAAAGTTAATCAAGGAATAAAATATTGTAAGCCTAATTCATTAAAGTCAGCTTGTCTATCAAAATGTATTTGTTCTACTATGGTTGAAGATCTGTCCAATCTTTTACCGTATCCAGTAAACCCATGCTTTTGTGATTGTAGGGTTTACTTGGTTGTAAATTTCATCTGGACTGCAAAGCAGCACATGTAATCTGTTCAGGAGTGAACTTTTTAGCAAAAGTCAAAGGAAAAAAATCAATTTAGCTGGTTTTGACTTATAACAGTTAAAAGAAAAATTGAAAGTATTGGATTTTGGATAAGTACTTTTGCTCACAGTTTGAGGGTTGAGTGGCTGTTAAAATATCACTCACTACATTAGCTTGTGATTTGGCTTATTCTGTTGTATTATTTTGAAGCTATAAAATCAACCAAGTAATTAAGTAGGCTGCACATTGTATGTTTCATGTGAAGGGCCATTAGGCTCTTCAACACATCCCACATAGTCAGGTGGCTCAGGCTTCTTTGAATATGGCATGTCACAGGGGTAGGCATGAGAAGAGCCACATGTTTCTAAGCAGTGCCTGATTTGTGGATAAAGGACTACTAGTATTGGTCATAGAATTTGAGAAGTAAAAATAAATATTTATCCATACACCACCGATGCACATGCACATGTGAGTATGCAGGATGTCCGACGGTTGTCAACAGTTCTAGGGAGGAAGGAGGCACTAGCGAGGCTTAAGGGCATGGGCTTTATTTTCTGGATGATGTAACTCAGATTTCACTTTCTCTGCATGTGAACTGTTGGCTTTCACAGGATACTTCATCTTTTCCAGTCACCATTTTCTCATCTATAAATTGAGGCTAATAGTTTCAGTCTCATCTTGTGAAAGTGGCACAAACTGTATGGGGAAGGCGGCTGAGGAAGCGCCAGAAGCAAAGTAAGTGTTGGGGAAGGGAGAGATATTGCTTATTATCATCAACAAGATGATTGGTTTGGCATCATTATTTGTTCACATACAATTTTTAGAAGATGATTATCATGGGTTTAATAACCCAAGGAAAATCTCTCTGTTCCTGTAGCCGATGGGATCATCTCTGTGTCTGGTGAGCTGTGTGCCCACCACAGAGGAGCCCTGCCTCTGCTCTCCGTGCTTGTGGCCATCCAAGGGCTGGAGAACAAGAGGTCGAGGCAGAAGCTCAAATGCCCTTACAGTTCGAGGCCGACGCGCTAACCCGTCCACCTTTCCCCAGGACACAGGATGCTGCAACGAGAAGGCAAATTCATGAGCCTAGGGATTCATATTCTTTCTTTTAGCCTAGTGCTTAGCATAGCTCGGGCAGAGGATAGGTGCTTAGTCAGGACTGCAGTCAGAACATTAAACCCATGATCATTAACTCACTATACTTTCATCCTTCAGAAAACTGTGCAACCATTTTGTCAATAGCATCTTTCCTCTTAGACAAATTACTTTTTAAAAGTCAAATTTTTATGGGTCCTTGGTATGGATTGAGTTGTTTTCTGTCAAGAGGTATATGTTGGAGCCAGGTGTGGTGACACACACCTGTAATCCCAGCACTCTGGGAGTCTGAGGCAGGAGCATCAAAATTTGAGACCAGTCTGGACCATTTAGCAGGTTAGTGAGACCCTGTCTCAAAATTTACAAATTCAAAAATGTACTGGGAATGTAGCTCAGTGTGAAGGCCCTGGGTTCAGTCTTAATCTCTCTCTCTCCCTCTCTCTCTCATATATATGGCTATATATATATGGTTATATATATGTTATATCTACACACCCACATATTTATGTTGCAGTTCAAACCCTTAGAACTTTAGGATGGATTTGGAGATACTGTCTTTTTTTTTTTTTTTTCCTGCTTTAGTTTCTTTCTTTTTTTTTTTGCACTTTATTAAATTCTTTTATTGTTACATTGTAGGTATACAACACAATTACATTTCTCATTGGGAATTGTACCTTTACAGAATGCATCTTGGTTCTTCTTTTTTCCCCCTTCCTAGCCCTCCCTTCACGCCCTCCACCCTTCCCTATTTACAAAGACTTTATTTCCATTTTTTCCATTTCTCATCATTTTTCCTTTCCCTTCTTTCCTTTCCCCTGCCCCTCCCACTATGCCTACCCCTTTGGACCTTTTCTTCCTATTTTGCATTATCAATTATTCATTCTAATCATTGGTACATTTTAGGTATACAATATAATGACATTCATCATTGGAAGTTTGCACCTTTACATAGTCTCTCTTGGTTCTTATTTTTCACCCTTGCCCAGCCCTCCCTTCAACCCCTCCAGTCCTCCCTATTTACAAAGACTTTGTTCCTATTTTTCCATTTTCTCATATTAATCCCATTCCCTTCTATCCTTTCCCCTAGACCTCCCACTTCCTTCCCCTTTGCCCCTTTTCTTCCTATTTCACATGACCTATTATACATTTAGTCCTTATTTACACTTTCAGTTTCTCACACCAGAGAAACTATTCGGTATTTACACATGTGTGTCCTATTTATTTCACTTAAGAGTATCGCCTCAATGTGCATCCACTTAGCTATAAATGTCTCTAATTTCTCATTTCTTATGGCTGAGTAGTACTCCATTTTATAAAAAACCCACATTCTCTTTATCCAGTCTCCAATTGATGGACATTTGGGCTGTTTCCAAGTTTTAGCTATCACAAACTGTGCTGCTGTGAACATGGGCACACATATATCACTGTGGTATGATTCTTTTAGCCTCTTTAATAAATGGTGCTGGAAAAATTGGGCTTCAACTTGCCAAAGATTAAAACTAGACCTATATCTCTCACCAGGCACTAAACTAAAATCAAAATGGATTAAAGATCTAAATATTAAAATAGAAACTCTGAACCAGTTGGAACAGAGGTTAGGTAGAACCCTTGAAGACATCGGTGTAGGAAAAAATTTTATGAACAAAACCTCAGTTGCCCGTGAACTAGCACAAACAATCAACAAATGGGATCTCTTCTTATTAAAAGGCTTCTGCACAGCAAGAGAAACCACCAGCAGTGTGAAGAGACAACCCACAATGTGGGAAAAAATCTTCACCTGCTCTTCCTCAGACAAAGGTCTACTATCTCAAATCTATAAAGAACTTAAAAAGATCAGACCTCCCAAATTTAAAGACCCAATCTGAAAATGGGCATCTGAAATGAACAGACATTTCTCAGACAAAGAAGTAGAAATAGCAAATAAATACATGAAAAAATGTTCAACATCACTGGTCATTCAAGAGATGCAAATGAAAACAGAGCTGAGATTCCACCTCACCCCAGAAAGAATGGCTGCTATCATGAAATCAACCAATAATAAATGCTGGCGGGGCTGTGGGGAAAGAGGAACCCTGCTCCACTGCTGGTGGGAGTGTAGACTGGTGCAAGCACTGTGGAAATCAGTATGGAGATACCTCAAAGAACTAGGACTGGGAGTCCCATTTGACCCTGCTATTCCACTGCTGGGGATCTTCCCCAGAGAATTAAAAGAATCATACCACAGTGGAGATACTGTCTTTACAGAGGCATTTGGAGATAAGGTCTTTACAGAGGTAATCAAGTGAAAATGATGTCATTGGGGCAATTAATCCAGGATAACTTGAGTCCTTATGAAAGGGAAATTTGGCCACATACATCAGATACCTACAGAGGGAAGACAGTGTGAGAAGAAGGGAGGATTTGGGAACCTGTCAGCTACAGAGGAAGGCCTGGAAAAGATCCACCCCTCCTAACTCTGGGAAGGAACCAGCCCTGCCCACTCCTGGCCTTTGGGCTTGGGTCCCCCAGAACCGAGAGATAATCCATGCCTGTCCTTGAGCCCCCCAGTGCGTGGTACTTCGTTATGGCGCTCCTAGCAAAGAATACAGCCTGCAAAAGACATAGAGAGTTGGACTGTTGAGGAAGGAAAAACGTAAAATACTCAAGGTTACATTTTCTATTCAAAATGTTAGCTCAGAATAGGTTTATTTGTAGCGTGGTTTTTCAGTCCTCAGGAATAAGGAGAACAGGGAGCTGCTTCTGATAAATTTCTAATGCCTTCTCCTGGGGGACTGATCGAGGACAAAGAGTGCAGAGTAGTCCTGGAAGAAATATCTGTCAGCCATCTGCAAGAGGCGTGCTTATATACACTTTCAGTAAATCTCAGTTCTCTGGCAAACATGAGCCTCTTTTGAGAGGATTCTGTAGGAAGGCGGCCATGATGGCAAAAGCATCAAAACAAGAAGGATTATTTTTATCCTATATATCTGTAAAATGTCGACTTTTCCCCCAAAAGCTAAGCAGAAATAGGAATAAGAATTATGAAAGATAAAACTGTGGTATTTCTAGAAAAATGATTTGAATACATTTTTCATTGAGAATGAATACATCTTATTCCCATAGGTCCTTCTTTTGACTTGTCCCAATACAAATGAATTGTAGA
Source organism: Heterocephalus glaber (assembly GCF_000247695.1). The sequence goes on along the minus strand of NW_004624822.1, from coordinate 6,931,029 downwards.
AGGTCAAATGAGACCTTTTCTGGTACTGACAAAGAAAACTGCTAAATATTTGGGAAAAGAACGATGAAGAAATTGAAAACCAACCTTCTTGTGTGAGTCTCCTGTGAGCTGGTGTCTTCTCCCATGCCAGCTTCTTCCTCTCCCTGGCCCTTGCTGCCTGAGGGAAGTCTGGGTTACTGGGTTCCTGAGATGCCAGGGTGCACACAGACCATCTGCTGAGGGAAGTTGGAATCTAGGGCTCGGGCCTTCTCCACTAGCCTCGGGGTAAATAGGATTGTGGTTAATTACCTTGAGACTTCGTATAAGAGGCTTGATTCCATCACCATGGCAGTAATTGCTATACTCTGACATTTTCCTGAAGTATAAATTATTAGTATCTGAAAGAACTCCTTGGCCTGAAAGGAAATCATTAAAGAAACAAAATAAAAGGAGAATCAAAGTACTTCTGAGCTGGTTTCTGTCTCCCCAGAGCTCATCTTCGAGGCAGCAGTTGCTCCCAGGACTTACGTGTTAGGAACTCGCCCTTTGCCTTCCTTGAGACTACAGAGAGCATTAGGGTCTGTCATCTTCCCCCACAGAATTTAGGCAGGGGATGAGTTTGGATGCGGGACATAGGAAATGTTTCATACTTTCTGACAATGTTAGATGCATCGGTCGTTTATTTAGAGAAAGCCTTCAGAGAAACGTTTTGGGTACATATATGATACCTGCAGTTCGTCTCATTTGTAAATCTCCCTTTCCAGCTTTCAGGAAAGCATGGGCTTGCTATTGTGAGTCCCTAATATAGTTTGAGGCTGCAGGGTGGTTTGCACTCCACCTTAAGTTGCATCCAAGAAGTATAGCTCAGCTGCTCACGTTAATTAAAAGGAAATCCAGTCTTTCTTTGAATCTCAAAGAAACAAGAGCCAGTTAAATCCTCCCAGTATTATCTCTCGCCTCCCCAGCCGGATGGGTGGGCCTAGACATCAGCTTCCCATCCGTCTGTCTCTCTCATTCCACCTTTGCTTAATCTTTGCTTCCTCTGCTGTAATCCCTGCTTAGCCTCCGCATTTCTCTCTATGTGAGCCTTCTGAACCAGTTCCACAGATCTTGAAGCACAAGACAGCCAGGAGCCAGGCTTGGGAGAAGGGGATGGAGAAAGGATGATGTGAGGAGGGCAGGTGAGATTTACCTGCAGATGAGCTATGGCTGTTCCACCTATGCCCACCTAACTCACGCTGTGGAAAATGAAAATCGGGAAAGAAAGAAAGTCGCCTTTATTAGAGGCCTCCAAGTTTTTATATGCTAACTTTGGCAAGCCTGTTTCCACGTGTCAGGTTATAGTCTACTGATGGTTGCAGATCTTAGTTGGTGCTTCTGCCGCCAATTCTGCTCACTGTTTTTGAACTGCATATTCTGTTTTCTGTATTTACTGAATAAAGTAAAGAACGGTGAAACAATGACTTAGTACAAATTTGTGAACTCCAGTAATCTCTCCTGCTTCACACATGAGGATGCTTGACCCTGAAAAGTTAAATACTTTGAAAAAGTTAAGATTTCTCTGTAGTGACAGAACTATTTTCAACTCAGTAAATTTGGTTCAACGATCTTCCATTGCACTGCACTGCCTGAGACACTATCTTCATTATCACTGTCTCCTAGTAGGAGTATTGAAGTCACCATGCACACATTTGTTAGACCTGTTTTGCTTTTTTGTTGCTAAAACATATTCCTATCTTAACAACAGACTAGGAAAATAAAACAAATTCAAAGCAAGACATTTAGTGTGACTTTATAGATTGAAAATTAGTGAGGAACCAGCTGCTGATTATTTATGCCCTGTTAGCTTCTGTTTTCCACACCTGCACTCTCTACAGATTCCGTCCATTACCAGATTTTGGAAGATGGAGCATTAGACAGCATCCCACCCACCACTGGCTTTAAAAGTTTGTCTGTATTGTTTCTAAGTGAAAGTCTTGGGCCACACATAATCTTAGGCTAAATCTTACATATGAGCATTAAAGCTGAGCTGCTCACATGAAGAGAGGGGTTCTCAGTGCTCCATCAGCTTGGCCTGTCTCCCCTGCTCCCGATACAAGATTTCACGGAATAGAGCTTAACATCCACTGACCTAGGTCATCATTCTTAACTTTATACTAAAGGAAACAGATCTGGGGAAACTGAGTGTCATCACCAAGGTCACAGAATTAGTAGGGACCCAGAAAGGTTGAGAAGTCAGACTAGAACATTTTATACTGCCTCAATAATGAGCTACTGAACAAACAGAATTGCGACTGCAAGCTTTAATCTGTGTTTATTAAGTGTTGGGCCCTTACTAAGAGCTTTGCTTCTGTGACTCTTTGCAGCTTGATGAGAAAGTTGCTGTTATTATCTCCACTTTGTGGAATGTGATACTGAAACAGAAAGTACTTAATGATACCTAAAGTCACATGGCCAGAGCTCTTAATCACTATTTCTGTTTTCCCACTCTCTCTTGCCTTCCCATTTAAAGCCATGAATTCTCTCATTTACTTAAATAACTCACATAGCTGTTTTGCTGTGTTCTTTTCAGTCCAGTTCCTTGCTGTGTGCTACCGAATGGTGGTTCCCAGAATTCTTTGCTCACTGACACCCATGATGAATATGTCCACAGGTAGGATGCTGCTGAGGGTCATTCAAAATTCTCTGTGGTCCTATGCGTCCTAGTACACAGACTGGAATGGACCCTTCCTCTCAGTCTGAACAGCTTCAGGTGTTCCTTACACCTAACTGCACCACCCAGTCACAGTGTGAAACCATGTTTCACAACTAGTAGGGCATCGTATCGCATATCATGGATGTCTGGGTAGTCTGAGAGAGTATCCTTTTGGATGCCCACATTAGAGTTTGTTTGAGGCAGCAGAAGTTAGTCTGCATTATCCTACTGTAAATCAAGTAGCTCCTCCTGGCTGTGTCCTGAGTTCTTTTCTCTTCTCACAGCTGATCTGGAGAACATATTTGCTCTTTTGAGATCCCCAGAGAACTGACTTTTTGAATAGATATGATTTATTCTGGCAATGCTTTCTGTCTCACTTGTCTCCACTGCTTGTATGGTATTTGATTCATAGGAGATATCTAGTAAATGTGGCAGTTTGGTTACTATTCTTCCCTGCAGATAATACTGCTAATTACTTTTCTGGATGTAAGTGGCCTATGAGGATTAACATAGCAGATTGGATTCTCCAAAGGTGTGACAACATCATAACATGTCCTATCCTATATACACTTTGTACAATATGATGTACTTTCATCAAAGGTAAAGTGTATTTTCCCTCCACTTGAATCTGGGTAGACTTTTAAATGCCTTGGCCAATAAAATGTAAAAGAAGTAATGCATTTCCTATCTTTATTCCTTTTATTTCTTTCTCTTGTCTAATTGCTGTGGCTAATGTTTCCAAGACTATATAGAACAGGAGTGGTGATAGTGAGCACCTTTTCTTGTTCCTGATTTTAGTGTGAAGGATTTTAGTTTTGGGCCATTTAATAAGATATTGGCTGTTATTTTTTCATAGATGGCTTTTATCAGATTGAGGTAGAGACTGTCTATTCCAATTTTTTGTAGGGTTTTTATCATAAATGTGTGTTGGATTTTGTCAAATACTTTTTCTGCATCTATGGAGATGATCATATGATTTTTGTTCTTTACTCTTTTGATATAGTATATTACATTTATTGATTTGAGTATGTTGAACCATCCCTGCATCCCTGGGATGAATCATTCCACTTGGTCAGGGTATATGATGTTCTTGATGATCTTCTGCATCCTATTTGCCAGTATCTTATTAAGGATTTTTGCATCTGTGTTCATTAGTGAGATTGGCCTAAAGAATCTTACCACAGTGATATATGTGCACCCGTGTTCATAGCAGCTCCATTTGTAATAGCTAAAACTTGGAAGCAGCCCAATTACCCATTGACTGGAGACTGAATAAAGAAAATGTGGGGTTTTTTTTAATGAAATGGAGTACTACTCAGCCATAAAAATGAGAAATTAGAGACATTTATAGCTAAATGGATGCACATTGAAGCGATACTCTTGAGTGAAATAAATAGGACACGTATGTGTAAATACCAAATAGTTTCTCT